>JBCFYV010000001.1:73688862-73745005 GCA_039000515.1 Timema cristinae | reverse complement strand
AGGGCGGCAGATACTCATTGCTATCAGCAACACAAACTTGATGGTCAGCTTTTTGTGCTACAAAATTTTGTAAATTGTTAATAGGGGTTGTCTTAATTTAGTTTTGTTTTCTATATGATCAAGTATACCTCTACTTTACATCTCATTGCCCTAAAATTATAATTAATACATATTCCTGTGATTTTCTTTTATTGGTGGCAAAATGAATAAAATAAAATTGTATTATTTTTGCAGATCTTTCTTTTGCGTGGTGAAACTGTTCCATCACTTTTGCGTGATCTTCTTGGTACTCAGGAACTCAAGAATATACTTGGCAGCACCCCAGTAAGTTGGTTATTATATAGTTGATGTTAACAGATGCTTATACTTGGTATGAGAGCAACACTGACCAACCCTCTATTTTTTGACATGCCATTATTTGTGCTATAGAATCTTGGTATGCCACTCTACATCAAATCTCTGACCTAATCTTACCTTAATATCACCATCTTTTGAAAAATACAACCAAAAATGATTGAGCTTATTCAAAAATTGATAGTGTAATATACATTTTATTCTTGATTGGATTAGGAGTTTGGGATTATTTCAGTTTATTTCAGCTTATCACAAACAAAGTAAAACCTTGTTGTGGTCAGTGGATTGCCAGTTCATGAGGATGGGAGTGTACACACATTTAATAATCATGCGAGTTGAACTATTCTAAACATGACTAATTTAATAACAAGAAATATAATGTATGATTATTTACAAAAATATCATATACATATTCATACATGACTATAATTAAATTACTCTTGATACTTGATAAGCCTAAACCATACAGATCCTATTTAAAACCACATCCTCTGATGAATTACCAGACACAACTGAACGGCTACTCAGTCGTTTTATTTCTGGGTGAACTCAGGGTCATTAACCGACCATTCATCTCTACCTAGATGTTGAATGTTCACAGAATAGACACCATTGTTGCATGACTAGGAATGTCATTGTAAGCTTGCTGGCTGTCCTAATACTTCTAATAATTCCTAGTTCTGTATCTGCACATTTCTCATTTTGAGGATATCCTGTTAAATCTGTTGGTCACCTTTTGACCCCTAACAATACCCCTCAATTTCTAAAAGAGCGCTACTCTCGATACGCTCTTTTTAATCAAAATCACCCCTCTTTTAGTAACCTAATATAACTCTTAATTTATACATTACATAAATGTTAGAAAGAATTTCTTTGTCTACTTATTGCTATCATACAAAATTTCATTTAAATTTAAATGGACATATCTAGTCATGCTGAGCTAAAAAAAAAAGTTTGTTATTTCTCAGCGTTTTGTCGCAAAAAGAGTGTGCACTTCACGGTGTGGCACAGCTGGTTTTATACTTGTGTTCGGCGATTGTGAACTCTCAGAGTTTTGTTGTCCTTTGACTCCCTTCATCACCATCATGGAATTATTCCACTGCCTGGAGCTCTTCCTGAAATTCTTCCTTAATGTTGTCCTCCAATCAGAAGTCTACTCTTCTTGTTGCTGCTGATGGAGTTCAGTCGACAGCCCCTAATCCTCCCTCCTGGGTCGACCAGCTTGGCGTTGATGTTGCTCAGCGCTGTTAGGATCAGCAGTCATCCTACCGGTTCCAGGTATTCCTCTGGCACGACTTGGACTGGCTGTTGAGCTATCTGAAACTAACGTGTAAGGTTAAGTCAACACTATCTGAGGTTGTAGGACTCCCTTGACTTGTTGATATAATTAACGTCTGCCATCTTCTGCCGATAATGTCACATCTCTGTTGAGCATTCTGAAGCTGTTGTGTTGGCTCCATCATTAGTGATAGTTGAGAGGTCTGTCTTGATCATGCTCTCCTGTTCGAGTGTACGCTCCTAAGTCATCCTCATCCAGTCCTTGTTCTTCCTCCAGTTCAACATCAGGATCATCAGGTGGTAAATGACGTCTTTGTTGGACTTGGATATCTTCAATCTCTTGCACTTTGTCAGTGGGGGGATCTTCAAGTGACCTGCATCTTCATCAATGTTCAGGTCTGTGCAGCATAGTTTCAATCTGCTGGTGTGAATAGCAATTTCTAGAAACCTGAAGTTAATTGGATCCATCTGCTTGTTGCATGTTATTAAACTCAGCAATTCTTAAATGAGCTCAGGATGTTGTTATAAAAGTAATAAATGTCTTTAAAAGCAAATTTCTTTTTGGTGTTGAAATGGTGATCAAGTTTCAAGGCTTCAGTCACATCAAAAACCAACTTCCCAAATTCATTATGGGTCAGTGGCATCAAATGGTTATCAAGATCATTTATGCGATCTAAAAGTTCCTCTTCAAAATTTTGCAAGAAAGTTTGTTTAGATCTCCCCATGTCTGGACCTATTTTCACTTCATTGCCTAGTTTTAGTTTGGCTTCTCTGTCTCCTAAAGTGCTTAGGTACAAAATACATATTTGCTGCCTGTCTTACTGCCATTAAATTACTTAAAACATTCTCTACAGCTGATTTCATATTCTCTTCCATTTCCATTCTACACGCAAGCCTATTTTTCCCCTTTATTTAATTTTGGCATAGTGTAAACTTCCAAAATTATTCAACCTGAATGAATAAAGAAAACCAAAATATATAAACTTTACCTAATTTTGACAACATTACTAACCTAATATTAGGTGTTTTATTTGTAACTTAATAAATACTTGCCTATCGTGCTCATAAATGTATTCACTGCATTCATTAGTTTGTCTGGTATGTAACATCTTGCCGAGTTACAAGCCCATGAACAAAATATTCAAGAGTAAATAATGTAAATAAAGTTTATCAACAACTTACCTCTGCCACCTGTTTGACTGAGCTGTCCTCACCCACCTAACTCACTACCACCCATGGCGCAATTATACGTCCAGCCCCTGCTAGACGACCCACCAGACTGAACACATCACATGTGATGCTGAGTGATTCCCGCCACAGAATAGAACATTCAGAGACAAGTGGAACGTTCTCAGCCTATGTTCTCATAGCATCGAGTTCAGAAAAGAAGGAAGAACTAGGGCGCACCGATCAACCGTCTCACCTCTCTCCGAGTGATCCCCCCCCCCCCCCTTCTACCTTCCCCGCCTCACACTGAGCTGTAAGAGTGGAAATATACCACCGAAACAGCTTTTGAAAATTACTCTTGGCTGCATATTGTTTGGAGACTCTTCACGTCCACTAATAATGTAAGCATTCAATTCTGTTTAGGCTTTTATTTCTAAATTTATTGTTTTGGCATGTAGATTCTTTAATTGTTCATGGCTACATATTATTAGCACTAAATTCTCTTTTGGCTGGTAACTTATAAATTTATTGTCTCAGCCCTGAATATTATTTTAAAAACCTTTTGGTTAAGTTTAAAGACGTAATGTTTTTTATATTTAAATAAAAGATGGCACTTTGAGTTTTGTTAGTATAGTTCAGTTTTAGGACTTGGAAATTAAGTATTTGAAGTGTGGGATTTTCAGTAACTAAAATAATCATTAATTTTACCGCAGGACATTACATATTGATTTTCCTTCTTTTGCAATAAATTGAAATGAGAGGCTATGGTAAAATTAGTTTTTATATACCATACTTTGATTATAATATCTGTGAGTTATAATTGTGTCCTTTTGACCATTTAAATTCAATGTATTGAAATTATTCATTATTGAATTGTTTTTTTTTTGTTTTTTTTTTCCTTGCGTGATAAATATTATGTCATTAATATTTGAAGTCAGTTAATATTGTACATAGGATATTTGCTTTACTCTTTTATTACCAAAGTATGTTTTTAATGACAAACACTTAGGACATATATTAGTCAACCCTATTTAAATATTACCTGTAGATAAGGTGATTAGCATACTTGGTGAATTTAAGGTCGCTAGTTGTATGGAATTATTAAGTTAGCTGTATGTTCTCTTCTATTTGAATATTTGTCCTTATGACAGAAGAGAACGACTTACTTAAAAATTTTTTTTTATAAATATTGTTAATGATCTTTGATTAACTGTCATGTTGATAGAAATTCAATTGGTTTTATATTAAGTGAAAGACAAACTGAGACTGGCAAATGCCCCTAAAATATGACGTCTATACTATTCTTGGTTTTGTGTCTAGAATATAATAATACTGAAAATATTGTATAGTTTTTTTGATAAATATTGATGCGGTTCTTAAAACCTAAACATGTAATTGATATTCTCTTATGCTCTCTAATAATAATATTATTTTATTAAAATCAATAAACACTAAAAAGATGATTAAACTGTCATGCTCAATTTTGATATTTACCCATCCCACCAGAGAGAAGTTACCCTTTATGCAGTTTTCTTTAAAATCAACGTATACGTTTATTTTACTTCTGGCCCATAAGGATTTTGTGGACGGATCTGGCTGCAATATGTGATTTATCTTTCAATTGAATATGTTATACAAGTCCAGACAGCTTGCTCTGCATTCCTTTGTTTTATACCATTGTAATATTGTCCTTTATCCTGTCAGGATCAAGGATGGCTACAGATATTGGCCAAAAGAACCATGTCTGGTACTATTTATTGGATTTGCATGGCAGTCACTATTATAATATGTTCTTTTTTGAACAAATCAATATCATAATTCAAAACTTGTTTTTGAGTATGACCTTTACTGTGTATTTAATAAAGAAATCTATTGTACTTACTGTGTGTGAGCGAGAATACTTGAAAATGTAGTTGACATAAAGAAACAAATCACCGAAACTACATAAACACTCGTGCAATCCGTACAGCTCAATGAAGCAACTTCAACCAACTGTTGTCTACAAAGACAGATAAAAGCAATAATAATATACCTGAGAGGGGGTTATAGCTAACAGTAACTAATCGAAACAAAAGCTGTCCAAAACTACCCTCTGTTTAATGCTATACAACTCTTCCCTACTCTTATTTCGACATAGATCAATTCCCAAAAATTGTTGAGTTTTTGCACCAAATTTGTGCAATTTTTGGTGGCACATGCATACATTAACTAACAGTTATTTTTCCACAAGAAATGGAACCAAACACCTGAGAGATCTCGGGCTACAAACACACTTGTCAACAATGGACATTATTTTGGCATGAGATTTAAAGTCTGATATTAATATAATTAGTTCAAATAAAAGGCTGCAAATTTTTAGTCAACAAAATTTTAGGATGGGTAATATTGTTTTATATATAAGTTAAGACCTTTTTTCTTTTTGAAAAAAAAAAGTGTAAATTTTTTTCTACTTAGTAATAATTGAGATGCAGTTGTATTTTCACTGATCAAATGAATTTGACACCTCTGCTCCAGTCCATTAAGTCAGGACTCGATCCTTGATGGTTGCATTTGAACAATTTTACAATAAGATGGTATAGTCCTTCAGGTAAAAAACTAGTTCATTTACTACTCATAATTAATAAAAATGATATATATATATATATATATATATATATATATATATATATATATATATATATTTTAATTTTGTTTCAGATTGTATTCATGCAAGTACTGATTGGGACTCCTCTAGGTATGAATTTGCGCAATATTGTGTGGCATGGCTTCCCTCGTCCTGAAGAGATAAAAGATCACTTTGTTACCACCCTTCTGATAACTGTTGCGTCCATTGGGGAATTACTTGAGACACAAGGTGTAGATATCTGCCAGCTCCCCAACAGGACACTGGTAGTGAACCTACCTGAGTGTGCTGAAGTACTGGCTGGTTGTTTTCCCAACATCCACGATTATCAAGAACAAGTCTTAGAACTGAATCAGCCACACTCTACCACTTGGGATGCCATCCTTCAACACTACATAGAGCGAAGGTTTGTATTAGAACAAGGCTACATACAGGCGAGAATTGTATTAGAACAAGGCTACATACAGGCGAGAATTGTATTAGAACAAGGCTCCATACAGGCGAGAATTGTATTAGAACAAGGCTACATACAGGCGAGAATTGTATTAGAACAAGGCTCCATACAGGCGAGAATTGTATTAGAACAAGGCTACATACAGGCGAGAATTGTATTAGAACAAGGCTACATACAGGCGAGAATTGTATTAGAACCAGGCTCCATACAGGCGAGAATTGTATTAGAACAAGGCTACATACAGGCGAGAATTGTATTAGAACAAGGCTACATACAGGCGAGAATTGTATTAGAACAAGGCTACATACAGGCGAGAATTGTATTAGAACAAGGCTAAATACAGGCGAGAATTGTATTAGAACAAGGCTACATACAGGCGAGAATTGTATTAGAACAAGGCTCCATACAGGCGAGAATTGTATTAGAACAAGGCTACATACAGGCGAGAATTGTATTAGAACAAGGCTCCATGCAGGCGAGAATTGTATTAGAACAAGGCTCCATACAGGCGAGAATTGTATTAGAACAAGGCTACATGCAGGCGAGAATTGTATTAGAACAAGGCTACATACAGGCGAGAATTGTATTAGAACAAGGCTACATACAGGCGAGAATTGTATTATAACAAGGCTACATACAGGCGAGAATTGTATTAGAACAAGGCTACATACAGGCGAGAATTGTATTAGAACAAGGCTACATACAGGCGAGAATTGTATTAGAACAAGGCTACATACAGGCGAGAATTGTATTATAACAAGGCTACATACAGGCGAGAATTGTATTAGAACAAGGCTACATACAGGCGAGAATTGTATTAGAACAAGGCTACATACAGGCGAGAATTGTATTAGAACAAGGCTACATACAGGCGAGAATTGTATTAGAACAAGGTTACATACAGGCGAGAATTGTATTAGAACAAGGCTACATACAGGCGAGAATTGTATTATAACAAGGCTACATACAGGCGAGAATTGTATTAGAACAAGGCTACATACAGGCGAGAATTGTATTAGAACAAGGCTACATACAGGCGAGAATTGTATTAGAACAAGGCTCCATACAGGCGAGAATTGTATTAGAACAAGGCAACATCAAGGGTGCCTGCAGGATTTTTCTCCATAGGGGGCAAACCGGGGAGTATGGAATACCCCCCATCAAGGAAAGGTCCTTCCCCAGAAAAATGTATTAAATTGAAGCCTCAAAAGACGCTTTTTAAGGCAATCCTTGTCTTCTAAAAATAAAAAAAAGTTTCAATTTTATCCAAATTCGTGGGTGGACACTTGACCTTGACGATTTGAATGGGGAATACTGTTGTAGTCGCTCGCGCATGTGCCAAACTATCAATCTTAAAAGTCAGCAGGTGGCGGGAGCTAGTAATTAGTTTATTAGTTATATTCTCTAACTCTCTGTTGGCTGGGGGCACTGTTTGAGCGCTACTCTTTGGCGGAATTAGTCTACTTCTAATATATATACAACCTTAGAGGCTCAGCGGGGGCATTTACCCCCGCTGTGCCCCCCACCTACCCTACAGGGAGCCCCTAAGCTACACGCAGGCAAGATTTGTATTATAACAGGTTTAGTGTTTATTCTAGGTTTACAATTAGGTGCACAATTATCTTCCAACTTTATATAGTTAATGCTTGCTACAAATTAAAACAAAATTTCGAATATCACCAAAAAAACACTCATGATTGTATCATATTATTGATTAAGTTGACAAATTCATGCCAGATTGTTGTAACATTTTAAAACAACAAATCTAAATTTTGAAACGATTTTCAATTATTATATCTGATCATTTCATCTTATTTCATGCCTTTAGGGTATTTTTTTAAAAATCACTTTAAAAGTTTTTTATTTGTTATAACAATGCACTATATTTAAAAAAATTATAATAAATAATTGTGTTTTTTAAATATATTTTTTATTTGATTCTTCCTACTCTATTGATCAGTAGGCAAGGATAGAAAACAATTTTGAATGTCATGCCAAGCAAACGTATAATGAGGTGAAGAAAGGAGAACTGCTTAAACCCACAATAAATAGGAAATCTCACTACAGTTTATGCAACTCCCTGCATTACAATTGTTCAATACAATACATTACCATTGCAGTTTCTACTGAAATAACTTTTAGTTGTGTTTAGGGAGGAGATGAAGTAGACCTCTTGAATAAAGAGGTACTGTATAATATAACATGTTTGGACCTTTGCAAAATATAATGCAAACAAAACTTTGTAGTTAAATGAGTTACTACTTAATGGGTCACTTTGGTCACGATATAAATTAAAGTCAAATCTAAGCTCATTTAGTCTAGCTTGATGGTGACAAGGAAATTAGGGGTTCAATTCTGGCTTGTTGTTTTATATATATGTCGATAATGATTTCACACAGTCCCACCATACAAATGTGGGTACATTCCTTCTAAAATTATACCTTCATTCTTTTTCTCTAAGCTAAATTAATATGCATATCTTATATTTATTATTATAATCCCGTTTCCGATACTAGAAATTATGAGGAAATGACAACAAATTTTGACAGACGACCACTCATTTTAACGATTAGGAAGATGTCAGGAAAAATAGTAGTTATCCACAAAAACTTGATTTTCAGAGAGAATTTTCAGTTTTCCATTCTTTATTTAATCACCTTGGAAACCGTTATTTGCTGAATGACTGTAAATCTATAAATAAAATATTGCTCTTTGGCTAAAAAATAATAGCTCAATCTTCATTATTTGTTGGTTTGAAACACTCACAATTTTCTCTTTGATTGAATATTTCTCTTTGGATGCTGGTCAAAACACATCTAATTGAGATTCCTAAACTGGGGAAACATTAATTTTTTTATTGGAATGTTATCGTTAATTCACATTTAAATCAATATTGAGCATAATTTTAAAATTAACAGGTTAAGTTGTTAAGTTCGTGAGAATATTGTCTACGTTTTGCTACACGCGTGTTAAAATGATCTTGAATAATGTTAAAGAAAAGAACCATTTTAACTATCTAAGTATGAGTTTAGATGTTCATTTTATTTTCAAATAATGTGTTTGATGTTCATTTCAGCAAATAGTAACAGAATACAAATACATAAGTTAATATATGTTTTCATTTTGCCACTTAATTTAATTTTGAGGTAATGATATTTAAAAGTAATGTTTTGTTCTCACATTCTTACAAATAGAGTAAGTTCACTTATGTTTCCATGTTGATAACTATGAGGAATGATATTTCATTTATATTTTCACATTCTCTCTCTTTATTAGACTTTCATGCTCTCACACACTCTCTCTCCCTCACACACACATACACACTCTTTCTCACTCTCACTCTATAAAACACACTTTATAGTATAATCATTTCTCATTTTCTCTCTCATACTTTATCCCTCTATTACACACTCACTACCCTCAAATACACTCTTTATCACACAATTTCTCTAATTTCTCTTTATTATACTCTCTTTCTTAAGCTCTATCTCAAACTCTCTATTACAATCTCACTCTCTCAAACAATCTCTCCCTCTCTCTTAAACGCCTGCTCTAACTTTCTCTCAATTTAATTTTCTCTCTCCCTCTCTATTGTTTTCTCACATTCCCTCACATTTTCTCTCTCTTTCATAAAATATCCCTCCCAAAATTGTACATGCTTTATTTCTATTTCTTTCTGTCTCTATGTCTCTCTCTCTCTGTCTCACACACACAGACACATTTTATAGCGCATTCTCCCTTACATATTTTCTTTTTCTCTCTCACACACACATGTTTTCTCATCTCCCAGTATTTCTCTTTCTAACATATTCACATACTTTCACTATTACTCCCTCACACTCAATCAATCTCTCTCAATCGCTCATCCTCATTCTCTTATGCTCACTTTCTCACCCCTCACACACTCACACACACAGTTATAAAATCACACACTCAAACACTTACACTCTCATTTTCACTATCATATTTTATCTCTCTATCATATTTCTTATATATAATTTGATAAGCACGTTTCCAGTAATAGAAATTACGAGGAAATAACTGGACAGATTCTTACAAATAAACCCTCATTTTATAGATAAGGGAATTGGGATGCCGGTAAAACATAGTGGCCTAAAACTGAAATTCATTTTTCCTATTGAATTTTCCATCATTTTCTTCGGCGTGGGCAGTGGTTCATCTATACAATCATTATTTGTTTTCATCACCATGGAAACCATTATTTGTGTACAGCTGTATATTGGTAAATTAAATATTTGTCTTTGTTTAAAAATAATGTCAGCTCAATCGTTACTTGAGTGGTTTGGTGCAATAAATAGATAGAGCTCTGGGAGAGGGGTAATTTTAAAGTTATCATCGAGGCATGAAGAGGGGAAATATACGTTTTTATTCAAACTACACACCAAAAACTAAATATCTACGTAGAGTTGATAGCCTTTGACAAGTAAACTTTTAACTAAAAAGTAAGTAAAGGCTTATTAAATAGATCATTTCCCAATAAAAAGTTTAAAATACATTTTAATGTAATAATCTGCAGCCATCGCTGCAACAACCCACTAGTATTTGTGAAGTTTAAAAGCTGCCCCTGGACATGAAAATCGAACCCAGGACCTTAAAAAAGAGCGCACCAATGGTCTACCACCAAGTTATTCGGGAGTTGTTCAATGCTCCAGGTCATTCTTCATTCATATTTTAAGGCAGATATGCGGCTATATCCATAATCTATAGATAAGGATATGACACAGATTTCTACACAAATTTTACTGGTTTTTTTCTCCAAATAATGCGAATTCAGCTTGAAAAGACACAGGCCAGGAAGAAGCAGCAAGGGCCGTTCCGTGTCAAGTGATCCAATATTTTAACACTTTTAACCTTACCCCCTTGGAATTTTTTTCAAACTTGGATCACCAAATTTAACCCCAGAGATATTAAAAATTCTATTTCTTTAAATTTGTATGTGCCGTAGTTTTTAAGTTATGGTCCTCAAAAATCTAAAAAAAAAGAAAGCAATTTTCCAGTGACACATAGTAAAAAAAATGATTACTCAAGCTAGAAATGAGATAGAAGGCTGGGGGAAAAACAGTTTTGTGGCTTATTTTATAAGTTTTCATATAACACTTAACATCACTAGTTGTGGACCGTTTTTAATTTTAAGGTTATGTCATAACATATTTTACCTTGAATTTCTCAAAAACCTAATTTTCAAAATTAAAAAAAAAATCGCACATGAATTTATATATTTTTATCATCATTTGTGGAAAGTTTAGTCATGGGATCAAAAGTATTAAAATATTATATCACTCGACACAAAATTATCCTTAACAGTTACCGTGAAAAGAGGAAATGTTTTGAAAGGAAAATGGAGAACACCTAGTGGACATTATAAAGGTGCTGTAGATAAAACCTGTATTTGATAGTAAATGCGAGGATTTAATTTGGTTATTATGTGCAAATGTTGGCTCTGAAAGATCTATTGCAACCTAGAATACTGAACAACAATGTTCTGATGGGCAAAATAACGAAAATAATCCAGCCACAATGGCAATGTATGGTTAAATAATTTATGAATAGTTTATTTTACTATCAACTTGGCATGGAGAAATAGAGAATAAATACTCATTTTGGATGGAGTAATTCAGAATGCGGAGTCATAATAGAGCCATTAATGTTTGTGTATAAATGGTTGCATATCTAGAAGCGGTACTATTGTATCTTGGACTTTGACCCTAATTTTTTTTTAGTAATTACCAATTTGACATAAATAAAAACACCATTTTCATTATTAAATACCATCACTTTTTGAGACAAATAACACCCCTTCTACACAAAAATAATCTTGCCTTTTGCATGCCTCTACCTATGGATCATTTCAATCTCCGCCATTGTACTTATCAGCATGAAGCCAATCTTTCATAGTTGCTGATGGATGTGGTATCAATGATGATAGTTAATAGTAGCCAATAATGATAGTTAATAGTAGCCGATGATGATAGTTAATAGTAGCCAATGATGATAGTTAATAATAGCCAATAATGATAGTTAATAATAGCCAATTATGATAGTTAATAATAGCCAATAATGATAGTTAATAGTAACCAATGATTACCCTGGTGGAAAAGCACAGGACAATACCATAGTAAACCAAGGAAAACCATAGTTGGTTTTGTATGGTTCTTTAAGGTCCAAGGCAAACCAAGGAAATCCAGACCATTACTCATGTGTGGACTGCTACGGATTTGTCAGGTTCTCCCATGGACAGAGAATACCAATGGGAACCAGACATTGTCTGGAACATTCAGGGTCTGTGGTTTTAAATGGTTTTCTTTGGGAAGTGGAAAACAAATGCAAACCAGATTTTGTCTGGAACACTTTGGGTCTGTGGTTTGATCTGTTTCTTGATGGTATTATCCAAACCATTGCAATCCAGACTTGGTCTGGAACACTCTCGATCTATGGTTGGATCTGGGTTTCTTTGAGACAAAACAAACCAGTTCAAACCAGACTTTATCTGGAACACTCTTGATCTGGGGGTTAGTCCGGGTTTCTTTGGAACAGAAGAAACCAATGCAAACCAGACTTTGTCTGGAACACTTTGGGTCTGTGGTTTGACCTGTTTCTTGATTGTATGAGCCAAACCATTGCAATCCAGACTTGGTCTGGAACGCTCCATGTCTATGGTTATATCTGGTTTTCCTTGGGACAAAACAAACCAGTGCAAACCAGACTTTGTCTGGAACACTCTCAATCTCCGGTTTGGTCTGGGTTTCTTTGAGACAGAACAAACCAGTGCAAACCAGACTTTGTCTGGAACACCCCGAGACTTTGGTTAGGTCTGGTTCTTTTTGGGATGGGCCAAACCTATATGAACCAGACTTTATATGGAACACTTCGTGTCTGTGGCTTAGTTTGATTTTCTTTGTGATGGAAAAAACTAACGCAAACTAGACTTTATCTGGAGACTCTGTGACTGTGGATTTTAATGGTTCTCTCTGGGACGAAACAAACCAATATAAAACAGACTTTGTCTGGAACACTCTGGGACTGTGATATTTTCTGGTTATCACTAGGACGGAACAAACCAGTGCAAACCTTACTTTGCTTAGAACCCTCTGGTATTTTTTATTTTCTGGTTTACTCCGGGACGGGCCAAACCAATACAACCCTGACCTTGTCTGGAAAACTCTGGGACTATGATTTGGTCTGGTTCTTTTTGGGGCTGAATAAACCAATGCAGACCAGATTTTGTCTGAAACATTCTGGTACTGTGGATTAGTCTTGTTCTCTTCGGGACGTGACTAACTAATACGAACCAGACATTGTCTGGAACACTCTGGGTCTGTGGCTTAGTCTGGTTCTCTTAGGTACTAAACTAAACAATGGAAACCAAACTTTGTCTGGAACACTCTAGTACTGTAGTTTTAATGGTTCTCTTTGCGACAGGCCAAACCAATACGAACCAAACTTTATCTAGTAAACTCTGGACTGTATTTTTTCTGGTTTCCTCTGGGACGAGCCACACAATTTATACAAACCAAGATTTGTCTGGAATTGTAGTTTTTTTCAGGTTTTCTCTGAGACGGGTCAAACCAATACGAATCAAACTTTGTATGGATTACTCTTGGTGTAGGGTTTAGTCTGGTTTTCTCTTGGACAATCCAAACCAATACTAAACAGACTTTGCCTGGAACAATCTGTTGCTATGGTTTGACAGCCCAAACCAACACGAGCCAGGCTTTGTCTTGAAAACTTTGGAACTGTATTTTTTTTTTGTTTTCTTTGGTACGGGTCAAACCAATACGAAACAGACTAATATATAATTGCCTTTAATATTGAAAGGTGTGAAGGCTTGTTTAAAAAAAAAAATCTCACAGGAACTTAAGCAGAGAATTGTTGCCTACATAGGCCTACCCATATAATTGTGTGGGTTGCTTCTCTAACACTAGACAACAACGTTTATTACGTCATATTGATGCTAATGGTGATAAAAAAAATAAAAAAAATAAAAAAATACTTTTTATTCTTAATTATATGATTTAATGTGTCTTCATTTTCATAACATGTTTCCCAAGTTGTTAGCCTCCATTTAGTAGTCCTTGGTATAGCCTTGCCTGGTCTATAATTTGGTTCCAAATATTGCTTTTTTTTAAATATACGTCTAAATAATAGAAACATATTTTAACGCATGGTTATTCAGAATTCAGAATAAATATCACTCACGAAAAGCTATTTATAATAATAAACGTGTCCAAGCTTCAATGAATCAAATTTGGGTTAGCTCATACCCTATATAAGATTAAGAAAGTACGCGAAAGCAGAAAATGAAAATAATCATACCAAGTACACAGCCAATATGATTAAAGCTCAAACAAAACATAATAATGAATGAAGTACAACCATGAAAGGAGGGAACACAAAACAAAATTAATGTTATTAATTTATTTATTATAATCACCCTATATTCATTTTTACATTAATGTAGGGGAGATAAAACAAACCATTTAATTATATATTATTAAATGCAAGTTGAAAAAAATTCATTTAGGACGACATTTTCACAGTGATGTTGGTATGACTGTTTACCTAAACGTTAACATTTCAACCGTTATGAATTTCTTAACATCACTCATCAACGTTCTTTTTGTCTTGAGATTTCAAAAGCGTGCCCTATTGCTATAAAAGTTTTTTTGCGTAAAATATTTAATTGGGTAAGATTTTCAAATGATCTCCATTTTGAAATAGAAATAAAATATATCTAAGATCTAAACGGTGAGGATGGAACTATTAAAGAAAATCAGGTTTGCCATGTAGTACTACGAAATGGAGAATATTAGGAAAAAGCATTTGTAGTATAGGAGGTATAAGTTTAAGTAGATTCGATAATATTGATATGAATTTAGATTACTATACCGGTACTTGAATTATGATTTGAAATTATAATTAGACTAGCAAGATATTTAATTTGTATAGTAAATTAAAGTAAATTCCCTATTTATAATAATAATAATAATAATAATACGTGTTTGTGTTAAGCGCTACACTGGACGTGGAGAGGCAAATCACTTGTCTATTTTAAGTGTTTTATATTTATATAAAATCTTAGTCTGAAGAAATACAGTAGGGGTAAATCATTGGCCTAAACAACTTAAGAATTATGTGTAGGGTGATGCAGTGGCGTCACTAGGGTCGGTGTCTCCCTTACAATTATTAAAATCAAGCTTACTATCAATTTTAATTTTTGTATAATGTGAACTAATGCAAGTGTAAATTGTTTAAATGTAATATTTTTTGGATTATATGAATACTAACACCCATTGGCGAGTATCGAGTACTAGCCAGAAGAAAATTTCTGTGAAAAGGAGGCTTAGAGGAGGTAGTTAGCCAAAGCTATTTCGCGTAATCCTCGCCCATTTTTACTTAGTCTTTTCTAGAAACTATTCGGAATAGTCTTTATCAGGCAAATGTTAAAAAATTACACACGTCTAGAAGCTATTTGGAGTAGTCCTCTCCTGGCAAATTTTTAAAAATGTGTCGATATAAGCTATTTGGAGTGCTCTTCATTTGGCAAGTCTTTGAAACTTAAATGCCTCTAGAATGTATTTGAGGTAGTCTTTGTTTAGCAAATTTTTGAAATTTTTAATGACTTAGAATATATTTTGAGTAATCTTCAATTGCCAAGTTTTTGAAAATTAAGTATGCCATGAAATTACTTGGAATAGTGTTCGCTTGACAATTTAAAAAAAAATTAGATAGCCTCTAAAAGGGGTGATCTTCACTTGAAAACTATATTACTCTTCAGGGTTCCTACGCTCTGGAAAGTCAGGGAAAGTCAGGGAAAAAAATAATAGTCAGGGAAAGTCAGGGAAGCTTTAAAAAGGTCAGGGAAAGTCAGGGAAATGACAATTCATGTCTTCATGTCACACTTAGAAAAAACAAAGAAAATATTTTTTCTATTTACTGCGTCATAAGCCACTGCCCCAATGAAGAAAGCTGAGGGGCACTTACCATGCTCAAACTTGCCCTAACACAAGTTTTGGTAGCATTTTATTTCAGAATGTGAACGCAGAGGTCTCCTAGCCTGCACATGACAATTCTTTTAACTTTAGTGATCACTTGTTTTTGTTCTTGTTCAAGGTTTGTCATCGTTATAGTTTGATACAGTGCACCAGGACTGATTAGACTACACCAGCAATGTCTAACAAAAATCCGTTTTTAACCAGCTCTGGCTAAGCCCAGACCATTTTCCTGAATTCTCATACTGGATAAGTGGTGTTGAAAGTAATAAGCTGCAGGCATTTTGTAAAGTGTGCAAAAAAATTATAAACTTAAGTAATATGGGAAAGCAAGCATTAGCTTCCCATGCAAAAGGACCAACTCATATCAAAACTCTTGAAACTTTGACAAATCAACGCTCTCTGTTGACTTTTTTTTCAAAAAAGTCAAGTGATTCAGGTTCATCGAGCTCCCCAGTTTCAAGAGAATCTCTGGCACACAAAGACATTCTACCTAGTGATGATTCTGCTGGTTGCTCGAAGAGTTTTTCTGTTTCATCGAAAATCGTAACGTCGCAGAAGGAAGCTGTTGCTAAAAGTGAAATTAGTGTAGTGCCTCAAAGAAACCATAACACTTTTGTTATAAAAGATGATATAACTAAGGCGGAAGTCATTTGGGCTATGCAAGTTGTTGACAAAAAAATGTCTTTCAATTCGTGCAATAATTTAAGTACAATTTTTCAATTGATGTTTCCCGAGTGTTCCATTGCCAATGCCTTTACCCTTGGTGGAGACAAGGCTGCATACTTCATTGTGCATGGCTTGGCTCCATTCTTTCATAATAATTTACTGGACCGCCTAAAATCATGTAACAACTTTGTAATTTGTTTTGATGAGGCATTGAATAAAGTTATTCAAAGAGGACAGATGGACATTGTAATTAGATTCTGGGACAAGGAAAATCATAAAGTCATCAGTCGTTACTTAAACAGTGTGTTTTTCGATAGGAGCACTGCTGAAGAATTACTGAAGCATTTTCTGGATGGTATTTCTCCTCTTCCACTCTCTAAGTTGATACAAGTGTCAATGGATGGCCCAAATGTCAATTTAAAGTTTATAACACTTCTTCAGGAACACCTCAAATCTGTAACAGACAATGAAGTATGTAGTTTGCTAAATCTGGGAACATGTGGGCTTCATGTTGTTCATGGTTCCTTGAGAACAGGAGTAGAGTCTGTTGATTGGGATATAAGTAGCTTATTACGTCACATGTACTACCTGTTCACTGACTCTCCAGCTCGTCGAGCATTGTTCACCCAGTTGACAGGGTGTACAACTTTTCCATTGAAGTTCTGTGGTGTGCGTTGGTTAGAGAATGCGAAGTGCTTTCAAAGGGCATTACAAATTTGGGACCATGTTATTAAGTTTCTCAAAGAAGCAAAACTTCCTAAAACAAAACCTGTAGAGACACTGAAAAGAGCAGCCTGTGATCCATTCCTAAAGTGTAAACTAGCGTTCTGCAAGACAATTGCAGATGAATGTCAGCCTTTCCTGCAACGGTTCCAGACATCAAAACCAATGACTCCATATCTTTTTGAAGCTGTAGAGAAACTTCTAAGATACCTTATGAATCGTTGTGTGAAACCTGATCTTATGAAGTGCACGGGTCCAAAGTTACTGTCTATTGACACAAAAAAATCAGAAAATTTGATCCTTAGCAAAAATATTGATATAGGATTTGCAACAAAACGTTTGTTAGGAGAAACTGCGATCACAGTAACAGAAAGACAAAAATTAGAATTTATACATGAGTGCCGCAGTATGTTAACCACCATGATCGCAAAACTACAAGAAAAAAGTCCCTTAAAACAGAAAGCTGTGAGAGGTTTGTCTTCATTGGATCCTTGTGTTATTCAACATTCACCTCAACTGGCCCAGAAAAGATTTTCTTTTCTTTTGGAGGAACTCAACCATGCCAACATCATAAATGATGTTCTGGCTGAAAATGCCAAGAAAGAATACTTGCATTTTTGCAACCTCAAAAAATCTGAGCTTCAAGAAATATTTCGTCCTTGTGATCAGTTTAGTGATGAAGTAGGACTTGACACTATTTATGGTAGCTTTCTAATAGGAGAAGCAAACTACAAACATCTTTGGGAAGTAATAAAGATTTGCCTTGTCTTGTCGCATGGGAATGCAACTGTTGAAGGTGGTTTTTCAGTCAATAAATCTTTACTGGTTGAAAACATGCATGAAAAGACAGTCATTGCACAGCGTCACATTCATGATGAGATACAAGAAGCAGGAGGGATTAAAAATATACACATTAGCAAAAAGATGTTGGATTACGTGAGAGGTGCTCGGAAACGCTATCATGAATACTTAGAGATGAAGAAGCAAGAAAAAAGTGAAAAAGACAAGAAGAAGGCAGAAAAGAGGAAATTAGATATACAAGTTAAAGATTTAGAAGGAGAAAGAAAAAAATTAATGATGGCAACTGAAGAGAAATGAGAAGCAATAGACGTGGAGTTGCAAGAACTGAAGAAGAAGCAAGCTTCTCTTTATTAAATATAACATAGTTTCTTATTGTATGACTATAGTGATAATTTTAATAAAAATAAAATTGACTTGAGACATGAATAATATGAAAGCAGACAGAGTTCCTGTTGTAAGCTATTCAGTTCAGGAAATGTACAGTTTAGGTAAAATAAAACTGTAATGATACCAAACTCTTTAGTATGTTCTTAGTGGCCTGTTATTTAATACGTATTTCTGCACATGATACCAAAGGGAATCAAGTTTGTTACAAATTTTTGATAGGGATTATTTTTCCATCATTTTCCCTCAACTGATTGGCAAGATGTCTGCTTTCTTATTCTTCCATGAGAGGTGTGGCAAGGTCGGCTGTAAGGGGGAGGAGGCCGAAATAAATTTATTTAAATTAATATTTTCACGTGTATAGTACCGTAAAGTTATAATGGAAATTTTATGAGAAATTGGTCAGGGAACTTGGGAAAATAGTCAGGGAAAAGTCAGGGAGAATATTTTTACAAATACTGTAGGAACCCTGCTCTTACAAGCCTGCAAAAGGTATTTATTTTAAATTTGTATTAACCTAATTAGTGCCAACTAATAGAGAAAATTGACAAGTTACAAAGTTTTTTTATTTAGTTTTTAATTTTATTACAGGTAGGGGAGACCTTGGAGTAAATTAAATTAATTCCTAAGGGGGGGGGAGCTTGTCCATCGGGACAACGAAAGATATCCCACTGGGCCGATTTCATTTGGATTGCCACCACTACTTTTTAAAGCTATCCATTAAATTCTAAATGATTGTTTTTATTAAATTTAATCCACCTCAATGGTGTAGTTTGCTAACACGCTTGATTCTTGTTGAGCTAGACTGCCGAGAACAAGGAGATTGAGGTTTGAATCTCGCTCGGGTGAACTTGGGGATGGTTTTCCACTCTCCTTCCACACAAATGTGTGTTCATTTAATCTACATTCAACCTTGCAAACTCCTAGCCCATTACTGTAACTAGTACTAATGTGTACAACCCGAACAGTTAGTTAGTAGGGCACGATGCCAAATTAAATAAAAATTAAATTTTAATTGATTAAGTGTGGAAGTGCCCTAAATACATCATTTGTGAAGATATATTATACGATGACATTAACTGTAAGACCTTCCCATTAGACCTATAACGTTGAGATTTTTCAAGCAGGTAGCCCCTGGAATTCAAAATGGTGAAAGAATATTTGTTGACCAAAAATTTCCTTGGGTGCTTACCTGTTGTTTTATTGTGTTGTTTACAGGCTAAAACAATTTCTTAAACCAAGCATTAGTTTACTCATTACTGACTGTTAGTAGCTTTGTAACCCACATAAGTAGCAGGTGGAGGATCGGTTTATAAACTTATGTTACATATTTGGAAAATAGACTGGGGAATTGGGGGTGGTTTTTCCTAAATGGTTTTACACATCTTCCATGCAAATGTGGGTTCACGTCCTCTAAATTCAACCTTCCCAATTCCTAATCCATTAGCATAATTAGTACATAAGTGTATAACCCGATTGGGTAGTAAGATGGGGTGCTAAATAAAAATAAATATCTTAACAATTTAGAAGCATTTTTGAGCATGTTGGAATAGAGTATATTACATCATCAAGTACTGCTTCCAGCCTTGAATGGGTCTTTTAAGTATATTTACTGATGTTTAAAGTGGACTAAATAGTGACTTAACTATCAATTATGTACCTGAAAAAATCAGCTACCCATGTTTATTTCAAAATATTGTGTACGCCAAAATGAAGTCTAAAGATTACAACAAGGATCTTTGTCCTTAAAATCCCCATATTTTGAGTTTTATTATTTATTTTGTGATGTGATATTAGCTCATTTCAATGCTTTTTTAACCATATTTGTGGAACTTTGTGACTAGGCTTGATGAAAAAGGTTTCTAGATTTAGCCTCCCTCTAACTAAATACATTACTTTTATTAATAGGCTCCCAACAGGTGATACTGAAGATATAAACAACCTGTGGTATTTGATCTGCATAGTGACGAGAAGCTCCCTTCAGTAAGTACCGCTGAACCATTATTAATTAATAACACAAATATTACAATATACATTTATATCAACGAAAACGACTACGGCGAATAGAGAATAGACAATCATGCAAAATCTGATATTATAAACAGAAATCATCCTATCTACACACCTCAACATCTTTAAAATTTACATTAAAGTTACAAACTCCATATTTTAATACAAAGCAAAGTATTTCAAAAAAATCAATGGATTTGTAATACAAGGAAACACTAATACAGGCAAATCGGTGATCATAAGATTACTTACACATGACATGGAACCAACTCTCATAAGCCGTGAAAGAGATAGAACTGGCTTCCACTATGATCAGCTTCCTTCAGCAACATGTGCACTATTAATCGACAACACATCCGTAGGGACCTGGAAACTACTACTAGAAGGAGTGACTGTACCTACAGACATTAAACATTCAGACAAAGTAGACATAAAGAGACTTCCAATATACCTGACAGCAAACAACCCACTAAATACATGGTGCGACGACAACGAAATTGGCCCAATAAATCAACGCATTTTAAGACATGACTTCAATAAAACCATACAACATTACAATACAAATACAAAAGATTTCATTAAAGCACCACAACACAACCTAACCAGAATTGACTTTACTAAAGAAATCTAACAACTTGACTGAATACACAAATTTTACCAAGTACCATGGAAGACATGACTAACGTAGTACACAAAAAAAGAAAAAGGGACGGCGACACCAGCAAAGGAGTAGGATTTGGACAAACCCAATAGTCATCTATACAAGACGGATACGGAGAAAATATCACACCAACTACAGACAGTTTAATGTTCCCCATATCACGATATGCAAAAGGTAAAGTGATAAAATGCAGGTGGTACGATCTCGAATTCACTGATAACCAAAAACCAGTTATTTTAACATATCATGCCTTTCATTTTTGGATTAACGGAGGAAAAGATGACACAAACAATAGGAGTATTTCTATTTTTAAAACATTATCTAGTGTCATGTTAGGTATGAACATGTACGACTTTCAATTCAGGATAACAAACCAAGCAAAACTAAGAAAAAAACTTCTAACTCAAGGTAATACATCATACACTATATATGACTTTGAAACATCCCAAAATGTAATGGTTGTAACATCAGTAAGAAGAGAAGTTGAAGAAACATTCACAGCTAAATAGTTATTATTCCCATGGAAAAGAGTAACACACTACAACAAAATTACACAAGTGATAATTTTAAATATGAAGAAATAGCAACAGGTCACTGAAAAATGTTTAATGTTAAATCACAATGACTGAGTGCAAGAAAATTCTAGGACAAATACACAATAAATTAAAATTACTTTTATTATAGATACAAGGAATATACGGAGTTAATACAAACATGAATCAATGGTCGGTTTCTTCAAAAACAGAAGATTACATAAGAAAATACCAAATAAGAAACTATGTAGATAGACCAGCTATTTACCTGACAAGTTCTAAATTTAAAAGTGAAGACGCAACTATGAAATTCTCTTACAGAATTAAACTAGAAACTAAATTCAAATACAACAGACTACTACTACCACCAGACACAAAAAATGACCAACCATTCGCAATAAATACATATAGCTTACCGGTTGGCCAAAAATTAACAACAGGTGAACTAAAATTAGTATTCTTGCCTAAATCAATTACAACATAAATGTATCTAAACTGGAACAAAATAATGTCTCGCCAGTACCTGAAAACACTCCACACAAAAACAAAAAGATCTCCATTGTCCTACAAACTGATGACCGGCCCTGGCTGGGCATAGGGGGGTCCAGCTCTATCGTGTGGGTGTATAGCCACTATGTGACTGCAATCATTGATTGCATACCCCACACATAATGGTGGTCCCCTGGCAAAAGGAGCGTAACCATTTTAACCTGGAGGCTGATTATCTGAGTAAATTAATTGTTTGTGCCCAGGTACAAGTGTAGTCCATTTTTTTGAGATTCATAATATAACTTCAAATATTGAACCAAACTAAACAATTAATATTGTATTATATTCTTCAAACTGTAGTGATTATAATGATTTGTAAAATAATATGTTGTGCTGATTACCTCCGTGGCTAAAATTCTTTAAGTTAGAAAATAAAAATTTACTTTTGAAGAACAAATTCAGTAAAATTCTTAAAACTTAACCAAATAAACTTTGATTCACACCAAAAATTGAGTGTTAATTTGCGAACAGGCTAACTTGAATATGGCTTAGAAACAAGGGTGGACTGGCACACTGCAAGCAACCAAAGAATACAAATATGACAGCCCTTAAGGTGGTTGCCTTGGTGAGTGACAAAAGTATAAACTTTTGTAAGGCCACATGCTAAATACATTGGTCTGCATACACACATACTTAAACTTTCAATATCTACCATTTCTTTTGAAGTACATATTGTCGTCGCTGACAACTAAAAACGAATGAAATATTCACTCTGGTAAGCTTGTCGGTGCAGGGTACCCGTGCGAACCTGCTTTCATTATGAACGGTGCCATCTGTAAACACACTCTCATAATGAACTGACACAGGAAACCTGCTTTCACTATGAACGGTCCCATCTGTAAACACACTCTCATAATGAGCTGACACAGGAAACCTGCTTTCATTATGAACGGTCCCATCTGTAAACACACTCTCATAATGAGCTGACACAGGAAACCTGCTTTCTTTCTGTGCACACCTTAAATCATGGTATGCTCAATAGTCACTACTTTCAATTGGTCAAAGCTAAACAAATCTATACTCAAGTTCATTGTTTCATGAACAATTTTTTTTATTCTAGGTAATCAGACAGGGATACCTTCATCCAACCAAAAAAACTATAGGTTTAGTTTATAATAATAAAAGTGTTTGTGTGTGAGTGTGTTTATTAGTGTGTGATGCCCAGCCAAATCTATGGCACGCAGAGATCTGAAATTTTTAATCAAGCTATTTTTAACAAATATTTGAAGAAAATATTTTCCATATGGTTTATAATTACATTTCAGAGATACGGGCACTACGGGGGGAGGGCTTATATAATTCTTATACCACAGTGGGTCACGGGCAACGCCGTGCGAGATTGCTAGTATTTAAATAAAAGTGATAACCTTATCACATCTACCAAATCAAAATTCTCATTGTAATGCCGGGATCACGATCAACTGAACGTTAACTTAATGTAACTTAATGTAATGTTCACTTAAAGTTAACTTAACTTATGTGTGATCACAATTCACTTAACTTGACGTAACAACTCGAGCTAAACATATGCATTCTCGAGTATGATCTGTGGTTTTGTACTATTTATAAAGTGATGATCTGTGAATGTTTACAGTTTTCAATCAATATAATAAATATCTATTATTAAACCTTTTTGATAAATTTAGTTCCTTATTTTAGTTCAATTATTTTGTTCAATTTCTGATCACTAGAACTAAAGAGTAAACATAATACCAACAAATGAAATACTAAATAGCCCTGTTAACGTCACTCGCATAATGATTGGCTGGTTAGATCACGTGATACCCTTCAAGTAACATAAAGTAAGGTAAAAGACCTCCCAAGACATCTCTTACGTTAAGTTAACTGCAAGTCAACGTTAAGTTAAGTTCATCATGATCACTTCCATTTAAACACAACGAGGAGGTCCTTTACGTTAAGTTGATCGGGATCCCGGCATAAGCCATTTTAAAAGTCCAATAGTATCACTTCTAGTATTGTGAATTATTTGTTGCAGTCCTTGCTCATACTTTTGCCCAAACTTTCTTGCGTCACATAATTTGGAAGGGCTCATTGGAACTGGAACATATTTAACTGGGGTTTAGATTGATACTGAATATTTTCTAGTAAAGTGTGTTAAGTCAGACAAAGAAACTGTCCCTTTTAGTTAGTAGTTTATTATAATGGTCTTAAATTATTGCCAATAAGTTCGTCTCTTATATGTTTAAAGATTCACAGCAAGAAATTGTATAAGAGTACTGTGGAAAGCCAATCAAAATCCCTAGGTTGAATTTATCAGAGTTCTAGTCACCAAAACAAACAATTATGATGATGATGATGATGATGATGATGATGATGATGATACCTATTTGAACAAATTTGAGGTTTCCAAAAATTAAAGAGCAAGAACTTACATTTTATTTCATAATTTGTACCTTTAACATATTGGTTTGTGTAGTTTCACCTTTTTGCCATTTCTTTATGCTTAAATGACAGAAACAGGAAGGATGGGGGTTATTAGTCCTCACAGAATGTGGCTGGCAAGAGAACTCTTATTGTATTTCAAGTTTTAAACAAGGAAAATTTCTAATTACAAATATGATAGCCTACATAACAAGCAAAGACTTTACTAAATTATCATAAACCAAAATGGGTTTCTTGATCTATGTACAATTTTTGAATTAGCTAACCTATGCTTATAATCATTCAACATCACTTCCAATTCTTGTGACATCATATTTAGGTTTAAAATATAATTTAGTTTTTTGTTCTTTGAGAAAGATTTGTAGCCATCTGCTTTACATGGGTACCTGAATAGAGTAACATGCCAAATATTCAGAATTTTGGCTACACTATGGGAAAAGTCCTCATATTGTTAATTGCTTTAGTTAAAGCATCCTTAAACACTCCTCGAACTGGTGCTTCATTAGTTTTTGTTTTTTGATTGTATGGAATTATAGCTCAGATCTTCATTAACTTGAAATTGAGGAAAAAATAAATATATAGAGCCAATAATAGTTGAAATAAAAAGAAATCATGGCATAAAGTTAAAGGGCATAAATGGGTGGACCTCCAAATATAACAGTTAAAATAAGTCAGCAAATTGTTGTTGGCCTTGGTGGTCTTGGAATAAAATGTCTTAAAAAACCCATCACTTTAATTTTGGAAAAAATTATACGAAGATCCCTTCCTTTTTGTCACCACATTCAAACAATTTAATTCATTCTGCAAGTCACTTTCATTCTCGGCCATTAATATATTATCATCTGCATAATTATAACATCACATTCACATTGTCCATTTGCATACCAACTGCGTCCTCACACGCACTCCTCGTACACTTATCCAAAAATACACTAAACAATCATTGAGACATAACCCAAACTCGTTCAACACCGTGCTCAGTGTCAAACAATTTGCTTTAAACTCCACCCACTCTAAGGCACACTTTACTTCCAACATACACTGCCATAGTTGTATTTACTAATCATGCATTCACACCATACTCCTATTCACTCGATCATACACTTTCTCCAAATCTATATATTAGCAGTACACTTTCTTCTTTACTGCCATACATTTCTCAATCACTTTTTTAACGCAAATATCTGGTCCATGCATCCTCTACCTGGCGTAAAACCGTATTACGCACCCCAAATCTTGTCCTCGGTTTTTTCACGAATTATAATTCTTACATTCACTCTTGTTGCCTTTACCTTTGTACAAAGGAACAATGACGGCATTCTTATTCTCATTAGGACTTTTGAAATTCCAGCACATACATTTAAAAGCTCAAATAATCTGGCAAAAAGTACCTAACCTCCACACGTTGGTATTTCACTTGTAATCCGATCTACACCCACAGCTTTGCCATTCTGTAACACTTTCAAGGCTTTTAACACCTCAGACGGGTGAATGCACCTCAGAGAGTATTTGGCTGTATGCGGACTATTTCTAAGAATGAGGTAGTATAGAAACAGACTAAGATGACAGTGTATAAAACTGTGTTGCCAACTTTGCTGTATGGCTGTGAAGCATGAAAGGCGAAAGTGAATGTAGTTGGAAGAAGATATTTAAAAATATGTTTGAAAAAGCTCATATGGAATGTCCATAATGAATGGATGCTGAAAGATTGTGGTTTGAAAGTGAATCCAATGGTCAAAAGGAAGGAGTGAACCATTTTATTTGTGGTCAAATGTTGTATGTTTGAAAAAGAGAAAAATTAAAAGCTTTTAAGACTCAAATGGCATGTATGAATATGGAGAAAGTTAGAGTGGATCAATAAGTACGAAGTTGTGTGTAAATTATGTTACAGAATTTTCATGTGGGCCTTCCCCCCCCCCCAGATACAAGGAGTACCTCGATAAACGAGGGTATTCTAGAGAAGCCAAAGCCACATTTTTATTGAGAATGAACAGTTTGGTTGGTGGGATGATAGCTGATCTTCAGCCCCACCGGTCTCAAAAGCGAAGCTTGCCTGCTGATTAAAAATTTTATGACTAATTTTGTACATGATAACAGGTCATTAGAAGGCTTCATGGATGATTTTAAATTACCTATTTTTACTTAGTGGAAAATACCTTAAAAAGGTTATATTTTTTTTAAATTAACAATTATTGTTTTGTTTCAGGAATGGTTCCTTTCTTTGCCCACCACCATCGCCCACACAAATAAGTTGTAATTTTAACCCTTCCAATGTTGATGGAAATAATAAGCTTTATCCTTACATGCTCAATTTTTCCCAACTAAAATTATTATAAATATATTTTTTATTAGATAAATAATTCTTACTTTACTTTTGTGAAACCTAAGTCAAAAAATATTAATTTTAATGTTTCAATCATAATATGGCATAAGTCAGCATGATTTGCCAACATATAGGTTAGCTACCTCACATAAATGGTCTAACATTTTGTCGTCAAAGAAGAGCCTAGAATATTCTACTGGGGGTGTATCCACATCAAAAAGGCTTGGTGTTATTATGAAAGGGTTTGCATCTTCACTATTATCACAGTCATTTTCATCACTTGTTTTAAAATAACTAAGCTCACTGTCATTTATATTTGACAAAATATCCCACACTCTTGCCATCGCTTTATTGGTAACTGTGCTGTTTACTTACTATGGAAATGATAAGTTACATATATTCATTACAGTTCCCTGCTGCCATCTACAAAATATTCTATAACACAGAAAAACGAGCGATCGAGGAATGTTCTGTTTTTGACACGTAAAGCATACCGAGTTGTGGTGGAATATATCGTAAATGACACTTAAGCAAATTTTAATTGGCGGAATGTTCCGTAAATGACAGGAAGGGTTAAAAATGCAGACAAATCAATTTGTTTAATTTTTTGTGATAAATTATTTAGTGATTACTATATGAATATACTTCTATTTAATAAAAATTGTAAAATAAATTATATGTATTATTAACCTTTTATTCTTTATCATAATTACATAATGTATCTTTTATTAATCATAATTATAAAATATAACCATAATGCACCTTTCATTCTTAATCAAAATAAAAAAATATTCTATTGACTTCTCTTGTAAATATGTGTTTTTTAATCACTAGATCTCAATTCCATGATTTAAACTTGTGATCCAACTCATACTATAGCAACCCAGAGAGAACTAGTCTCGAACCAGAGTAAAATACCATAGCATCCCAGAGAAAACCAACACGAACCAAAGTAAAACACCATAGCATCCCACAGAGAACCAACATACACCAGAGTAAATACCATAGCAATGCAGAGAGAACCAACATAGACCTGAGTAAAATACCATAGCATCCCACAGAGAACCAACATAAACCAGAGTAAATACCATAGCATCCCACAGAGAACCAACATAAACCAGAGTAAAATACCATAGCATCCCTGAGAGAACCAACATAGACCAGAGTAAAATACCATAGCACTGACTGTGATTTTTTCACCGATACCATTTGATCACTGATACTCCCAGTTACTCGATCTCAAAAGTATCGGTGATTGAGATATCAGTGATCAGAGATACTCCATACTTGCATCGGATGGCAACAGTTACTCGAGCCACGGAGCTAGTATTACTTCCTCAAGACACTCGAGTAAATACTCGCTTCGCTGCCCTTGTTATTCTTTTATTTTTTATTTTCTACCAGATAATTGAGAATCAACCTTATTGACTGGCATGTTTTACGTGCTATTTCTATTTAAAACAATTGATTTCGTAGAGCTCATTTTTCAAAAACAGTATGTTTTGCTTTCTTTTCTTATCAACTGTATGAAACATCTTAAAATGCATACTTTTGTATTGACTGTACATTAGTCAAGCAACATGAAACCCAGATTAAGCCTTGAAAGATTAGGTAGCGAGTTGTATGTCGATTGTAAATGTCAGTGCCGACAGGAAGAGCTTATGTTAGTCCTTTAAGTATCGAATTCCATTGCAAGCCGCCAAACACCCGAGTAATTAGTTTTCTTTCCAACCGATACTCATGGGAGTATTCGAGTAAATACTAAATATCCAATACTCAATACTCATAAATACTCCATACTCCATACTAGATACTCGATACTCGGACAGCAGCTAAATACTAGCCTTCACCGTGGTTGGAAAGTGAAAAAATATCGGTCCATCAAAACACTGTGAATACAGGTCACAGTGAAAAATCACTGGTATAAATCACCGATATATGAAAATCACAGTCACTGTATTCACTGATATCGTAAAATCACGGTTTCGCCCATCTCTACATCCCAGAGAGAACCAACATAAACCAGAGTAAATACCATAGCAATGCAGAGAGAACCAACATAGACCAGAGTAAATACCATAGCATCCCACAGAGAACCAACATAAACCAGAGTAAATACCATAGCATCCCAGAGAGAACCAACATGAACCAGAGTAAAATACCATAGCATCCCAGAGAGAACCAACATACACCAGAGTAAGTAACATAGCATCCCAGAGAGAACCAACATACACCAGAGTAAAATACCATAGCATCCCAGAGAGAACCAACATGAACCAGAGTAAAATACCATAGCATCCCAGAGAGAACCAACATAGACCAGAGTAAATAACATAGCATCCCAGAGAGAACCAACATACACCAGAGTAAATACCATAGCATCCCAGAGAGAACCAACATGAACCAGAGTAAAATACCATAGCATCCCAGAGAGAACCAACATAGACCAGAGTAAATACCATAGCATCCCAGAGAGAACCAACATGAACCAGAGTAAAATACCATAGCATCCCAGAGAGAACCAACATACACCAGAGTAAAATACCATAGCATCCCAGAGAGAACCAACATGAACCAGAGTAAAATACCATAGCATCCCAGAGAGAACCAACATGAACCAGAGTAAAATACCATAGCATCCCAGAGAGAACCAACATAGACCAGAGTAAATAACATAGCATCCCAGAGAGAACCAACATACACCAGAGTAAAATACCATAGCATCCCAGAGAGAACCAACATGAACCAGAGTAAAATACCATAGCATCCCAGAGAGAACCAACATAGACCAGAGTAAAATACCATAGCATCCCAGAGAGAACCAACATGAACCAGAGTAAAATACCATAGCATCCCAGAGAGAACCAACATAGACCAGAGTAAATACATAGCATCCCAGAGAGAACCAACATGAACCAGAGTAAAATACCATAGCATCCCAGAGAGAACCAACATACACCAAAGTAAGTAACATAGCATCCCAGAGAGAACCAACATGAACCAGAGTAAAATACCATAGCATCCCAGAGAGAACCAAACATAACCAGAGTAAATAACATAGAATCCAGAGAGAAACCAACATAACCAGAGTAAATCCATAGCATCCCAGAGAGAACCAACATGAACCAGAGTAAAATACCATAGCATCCCAGAGAGAACCAACATAGACCAGAGTAAATACCATAGCATCCCAGAGAGAACCAACATGAACCAGAGTAAAATACCATAGCATCCCAGAGAGAACCAACATGACACCAGAGTAAAATACCATAGCATCCCAGAGAGAACCAACATGACCAGAGTAAATAACATAGCATCCCAGAGAGAACCAACATAACCAGAGTAAAATACCATAGCATCCCAGAGAGAACCAACATAGACCAGAGTAAATAACATAGCATCCCAGAGAGAACCAACATACACCAGAGTAAAATACCATAGCATCCCAGAGAGAACCAACATGAACCAGAGTAAAATACCATAGCATCCCAGAGAGAACCAACATAGTCCAGAGTAAAATACCATAGCATCCCAGAGAGAACCAACATGAACCAGAGTAAAATACCATAGCATCCCAGAGAGAACCAACATAGACCAGAGTAAATAACATAGCATCCCAGAGAGAACCAACATACACCAGAGTATAAATACCATAGCATCCGAGAGAGAACCAACATAGACCAGAGTAAAATACCATAGCATCCCAGAGAGAGCCAACATAGACCAGAGTAAATAACATAGCATCCCAGAGAGAACCAACATACACCAGAGTAAAATACCATAGCATCCCAGAGAGAACCAACATAGACCAGAGTAAATAACATAGCATCCCAGAGAGAACCAACATACATCAGAGTAAAATACCATAGCATCCCAGAGAGAACCAACATACACCAGAGTAAAATACCATAGCATCCCAGAGAGAACCAACATACACCAGAGTAAGTAACATAGCATCCCAGAGAGAACCAACATACACCAGAGTAAAATACCATAGCATCCCAGAGAGAACCAACATGAACCAGAGTAAAATACCATAGCATCCCAGAGAGAACCAACATAGACCAGAGTAAATACCATAGCATCCCAGAGAGAACCAACATACACCAGAGTAAAATAACAGAGTATTCTATTGCAAACAAGGGAATTCTTAAATAAAAAACCAGAGCATCCCACAGTAACCAAACCATTCCAGAGTAAACCAGAGACCCTGAAAGAACCAGACTAACTCTGGTTGTTTCATAACCCATTGAAAACCAGAGTAAAACCCAGAACTTGGTTTGATCTGGATTTTCTTGGTTTTCTACTTTGGTTTCCTCTTGAGATTTTCACCAGGGTATAGTTAATAGTAGCCAATGATGATAGTTAATAGTAACCAATTATGATAGTTAATAATAGCCAATAATGATAGTTAATAGTAGCCAATGATGATAGTTGATAGTATCCAATGATGATAGTTCATAGTAGCCAATGATGATAGTTGATAGTATCCAATGATGATAGTTCATAGTAACCAATGATGATAGTTAATAGTAGCCAATGATGATAGTTAATAGTAACCAATGATGATAGTTCATAGTAGCCAATGATGATAGTTAATAGTAACCAATAATGTTAGTTCATAGTAGCCAATAATGATAGTTAATAGTAACCAATGATGATAGTTCATAGTAGCCAATGATGATAGTTAATAGTAACCAATAATGATAGTTAATAGTAGCCAATAATGATAGTTAATAGTAACCAAATGATGATAGTTAATAGTAGCCAATGATGATAGTTCATAGTAGCCAATGATGATAGTTAATAGTAGCCAATAATGATAGTTAATAGTAACCAATGATGATAGTTAATGGTAGCCAATGATGATAGTTAATAGTAACCAATAATGATAGTTAAAATAGCCAATAATGATAGTTAATAGTAGCCAATGATGACAGTTAATATTAACCAATAATGAGAGTTAATAATAAGTAAATAATGATAGTTAATAGTAACCAATGATGATACTTAATAGTAGCCAATAATGATAGTTAATAGTAGCCAATGATGATAGTTAATAGTAGCCAATGATGATAGTTAATAGTAGCCAATTATGATAGTTAATAGTAGCCAATGATGATAGTTAATAGTAGCCAATGAAGATAGTTAATAGTAGCCAATGATGATAGTTAAATAGTAGCCAATGATGATAGTTAATAGTAACCAATAATAATAGTTGATAGTAGCCAATGATGATAGTTGATAGTAGCCAATGATGATAGTTGATAGTAGCCAATGATGATAGTTAATAGTAACCAATAATGATAGTTAAAATAGCCAATGATGATAGTTCATAGTATCCAATGATTATAGTTCATAGTAGCCAATAATGATAGTTGATAGTAGCCAATGATGATAGTTAATAGTAGCCAATAATGATAGTTAATAGTAGCCGATGATGATAGTTAATAGTAGCCGATGATAGTTAAAAAATAGCCGATGATGATAGTTAATAGTAGCCAATGATGATAGTTAATAGTAACCAATGATGATAGTTAATAGTAACCATTGATGATAGTTAATAATGACCAATGATGATAGTTAATAGTAACCAATAATGATAGTTAATAGTAGTCAATGATGATAGTTAATAGTAACCAATAATGATAGTTAATAGTAACCAATGATGATAGTTCATAGTAGCCAATGATGATAGTTAATAGTAACCAATGATGATAGTTCATAGTAGTCAATGATGATAGTTAATAGTAACCAATAATGATAGTTAATAGTAACCAATGATGATAGTTCATAGTAGCCAATGATGATAATTAATAGTAACCAATGATGATAGTTCATAGTAGCCAATGATGATAGTTAATAGTAACCAATGATGATAGTTCATAGTAGCCAATGATGATAGTTAATAGTAACCAATAATGATAGTTAATAGTAGCCAATAATGATAGTTAATAGTATCCAATGATGATAGTTAATAGTAGCCAATGATGATAGTTAATAGTAACCAATGATGATAATTCATAGTAGCCAATGATGATAGTTAATAGTAGCCAATAATGATAGTTAATAGTAGCCAATGATGATAGTTAATAGTAACCAATGATGATAGTTCATAGTAGCCAATGATGATAGTTAATAGTAACCAATAATGATAGTTAATAGTAACCAATGATGATAGTTAATAGTAGCCAATAATGAAAGTTAATAGCAGCCAATAATGATAGTTAATAGTAGCCAATGATGAAAGTTAATAGTAACCAATGATGATAGTTAATAGTAGCCGATGATGATAGTTAATAGTAGCCGATGATGATAGTTAATAGTAGCCGATGATGATAGTTAATAATAGCCAATGATGATAGTTAATAGTAACCAATAATGATACTTAATAGTAACCAATGATTATAGTTAATAGTAGCCAATGGTGATAGTTAATAGTAACCAATTATGATAGTTAATAATAGCCAATAATGATAGTTAATAGTGGCCAATGATGATAGTTCATAGTATCCAATGATGATAGTTCATAGTATCCAATGATTATAGTTCATAGTAGCCAATAATGATAGTTAATAGTAGCCAATGATGATAGTTGATAGTATCCAATGATGATAGTTCATAGTAACCAATGATGATAGTTAATAGTAACCAATGATGATAGTTAATAGTAGCCAATGATGATAGTTCATAGTAACCAATAATGATAGTTCATAGTAACCAAAGATTATAGTTAATAGTAGCCAATGATGATAGTTGATAGTAACCAATAATGATAGTTAATAGTAGTCAATGATGATAGTTAATAGTAGCCAATGATGATAGTTAATAGTAGCCAATGATGATAGTTGATAGTATCCAATGATGATAGTTCATAGTAACCAATAATGATAGTTAATAGTAACCAATGATGATAGTTGATAGTTGCCAATGATGATAGTTGATAGTATCCAATGATGATAGTTCATAGTAGCCAATGATGATAGTTGATAGTATCCAATGATGATAGTTCATAGTAACCAATGGTGATAGTTAATAGTATCCAATGATTATAGTTCATAGTAGCCCTGTCTTATATAAAATTAGTGAAAAATTACCATGAGGACAGAATTGATAATGGATAGCTTCAGGGTAGAGTATTTTATGCTAAGCCAGGGGTCAATGAATAAGGCTCCTGTGATAGTGTATTGCTAAGATAAGTTAGTTGAATCACCCAATAAAGTAAGTTCTTTTAGGATATGCCACCAGGTTTTGTCGACTAGACAATCCTTGTCTTCTCGTGGCAGTTGCGGATATTTAACTGTCTTCTGAGGTTGAGCCACATGTGTGGCTGCTAGTGAGGGTGGCTCCAGGCCATCGCCACATCCTACACCATCACCCCCCTACGCAAAATAAAGCAAAAGTAGAAACAAAACATATTTTGAAAATCAAATTTTCTCATTTTTTATTACATAATAAAAAAATAAATGAATACCATTTTTACATTACATAATTTCCCCATTTTATTGATTACATTAGTACAACCATAATAACATCAATGCGGGACAACAAGCGCAGCTACTATAGGTCATTCCACTCTCAAATTTCAGTACAGGCTCTTATGGACGGCTATAATCTCTTTCCAACCCATTGGTTTCTCCATTAACGCTCTCCTTTTTCTAACAAGTGGAGTTGCCATTTCGTATCTTATATTTGAACATCGTTATTTCTATAAAATAACGATGGCATATTAAATAACATTCACTTATACATCTTGTGAAATCAATCTAAACGACCATAGATGTTTTTAAATCACTTTTTTCTCAGAATATGAAAATATTCATTGGGTCAAAGTCTAATAAAGTTCCAAATATATCATGTCATAAGTCTCGTTCCAATTGTGTGGAAAAGCCAGTAATTTTATGGTGGCCATTATAATAGTTATAAACAAAGTCTGAAAAGAATATCTTTTACACATTGTTAAAAAATAATTAAAATGTAGTTTTGAGCTAGACCACCAAGGACGGGAAGATTGAGGTTCGAATCTCGGTCGAGTAAACTGGGGGGTGTCCTAAATGGTTTTCCACTCTACATGCAAATGTGGGTTCACTTCCTCTAAATTCAACCTTCCTAATTCATAATCCATTGGTGTAATTAGTACTTAAGCGTATAACCCGAAAAGGTAATAAGATGCGGGGCTAAATGACAAAATATAAAATAAAAAATGTACTATACCTCCTGAAATATTTAAAGTAAAACATGAAAAAGTTGTCTTGCTAGAAACTTTTTTCTTTTGATTTTGCATAGGTGCATTATGTTTAAGAAATGATAAGGAAAGCTCAAATTTATTTTTGAAAAAACAATGGGCTAATAGTGCCCCCCTCCTCCTCCATCCTCTTTATGTGCAGTAGCATTTTTAAGTTGAAGAGGGTGCAGTTCACTTTAAGCAGCTATGTCTGGGTTTGAAGAGCAGAGTAGTGTTATACAGTTGTAGCGTTGAGAACTGAAGCGTTAGTTCATCCCATCCACATCATAATTGATAATATTGGTTTCACAAAATACAAGGTTCAGTTACTTAAACATTTATTATACTCATCTTCATTTGTAATTATAGTTTAATAAACAAGGTTTTATTGTACTTACCAAGACAATGCTAAAAATTTGAGAATACATTTTATATGCAACTCCAAATTTTACTACACCATGCTTTTGAATTAAAATACCAGCTACCCACAAAGGTGGGTGGCTGAGCAGTCTAAGGTTTTACACTCACATTTACACTTTGCCACCATTTGTAATCAGGCCCGGGTTCAAATCCTGGTCAAATTCACTGGTATCAGTTAAACACCTTAACACAGTCGTTAGCGCATGAGCCAACTGAGATAGGGGTCTGGGTTACATTCCTGGGATGGTCTGAGATTTATCTTTGGTAAATTGTCGGCTAGGGGACTGTATGTTGTGTTTTCTTAGTATTAGGGTAGTTTGTAAGTCGTGTGTTCGAAAAGTACATCTACCTAATACAAAATCATTATCTGAGATTGATTTTAACAAGTTATTTTTCCATAGTTTCAGGGAAATACTGGTGAACATACTCTTAGCCACTTTACTCTGTTATATTATTGCTTTAAATCGCTGTAAGATACTGAAAGTCAAAACAGTCTTGAGGCTTAGCACTCCTTGTAAACATAAAAAAGAGCCTTATTGAGCTTCACACCAATGGATCCTACTGATGACAGTCCTCTTGGAAAAGCAAAGCACAGCTGTTGGAAATTCATCCAAGAAGCAGCAAAGAACGTCAAATAGTAATGAATGTTTTAAATTATTTTACTAAAACAATGAATGTCATCAAAGCAGTTAGGGAAACATATAAAGTCACAAAATGTTCTGAAAGAACTATTTATGCATTAACAGAGGAACAAAAATGTGGTCCTTTGTGAACTTTCAAAAAGAAAACAAAAAAGAAAAGGGAAACAAAAAAATTTAAAAACGAACACATACTACAGTATCTTACAAAGTGGTGTTTGTCGTCTTGTCCATTCCTTGTCGTTCGACAACATGCCCTACTTTAATTATCATTTTAGCGAGGGTAGACGCAGACGACACACTGCTAAATTTCTCATGAACTACCTTATACAGACTTTTGCAGGGATGGGTTTTAAGTACGAACGGAGGGGTAACGAGTGATTTCATTGGAAGGGATGACATTATTAGGTGGCATCATAAGTATTTGAAGGGTATTAAGAAGTTCAGAGCTGAAGGTAGACCTATTATTTCTACAGACGAATCATGGTTAAATGTTGAACATAGCCTTTTGTACTGAGTTCCTCTCTATTGCAAGTATTGTTCTTAAGTTTTAAGATTGTTTAAAAGGTAACTTCTGGTTTCGACAATAAAAAAAAAAACTAGAAAGGAATCCAGTAACAATGTATTGTCCTTAGTGGACATATCTGCATTTATGTGCACTCCTAACCAAACTTCCCTTTTTACAGAAAACTACACATTTAGACAATTACTTTAAAAGGCATAAAATTACCTATACTATGGATATTTTCCTAGCTCAAACCATAGTGAGAGACTTCGCTTGGACTAAAAGGTAGCACACAAATAAAATACTACCGTAATTTACAAACAGGTAAGATTTGGAGGTTTGCACTAAACACGTGGTTTCTCAAAGGGATCTTTAAATAATAATTGGAGATATTAAAATGAAAGATTTAGAATTTATTAGTTAAAAAAAACTATTAATTTAAAGAAAAGAAGAAAAGGTTTACATTCACCATAATTTTACCAATTTGTTATATTATTTAACAAAAAAAGATTTATTTAGCAAACGATAAAAGAAAAACAAAATAATGATAGAAATAGCGTCTAACTATAGTGCCTAGTGCCCTTTATAATTATAATTTAGAACACATACATAGGAACACGACAGTTACATAGTAGAAAATGAAAACGAGGTCCCATTGTAATTAATGGTAGCGTTACATAAAGATACAAAAATTAAATAAACCCACAAGGAAAAATAAGGGAAATAAAACTACACGAACCTTTACCCCATAATATCAAAAAAGATAAAAGAAAGTGACTACATGCTAAATTTATGATCAAAAGAAACAAGAGAAAAATTTAGCGTCTCAGGTCAATCAGGTCCGAGAAGAGAGTGGATGAGATATTGGCGTCACCTCCACTGACAGGAAGGTGTGTGTCAGGATAGGCCAATCAGAGACAAGAACTCAAGACAAAAAATAACCTATAACATTATAGTTATTACTGATAACCTTTACAAAATACATTGAAACTTAATATAAACAAAAGGAAGCAAAAAGGACAAAACCCCCCATTATTACAGTTAAATTGATTACATTAAATAAATGTGCATAGAGATTCACTTATTAAGAAAAGATTATTAAAAATTTAGTTCTATTAATTTCCGTCCAGATCCCCACGTACTGAGAAAGTAATACAGAAACAATTTTTAGTTCCATCTTTGCCAGACAGGCTTCGCTACTTGCCACTACCAGATAATACAAGGTCAATCGAACACATGGTCAGTCTACATATGTAAATATGAGCACACTTTCCAAGGAGTGGAAATATACTACCATTCAGAGTGCTCGGCAAGCATTTCTTGAGGGGCTAATCACGGGACTGAAGCCACCATGGGCTCGCGGACCACACTTTGCGATGGTTCACGCTGGAAATGGCATTGGCTTTGTTGAAGGTGTTGAGCTCACGTTTTTGTGCAAGAAAAACACAGCAGATGCCCATGACGAAATGGATGGTGACATACATGAAAAGTGGTTTTCAGAACAATACTCCCTATTACACCTGAAGAAGCTGTTATCATAATCGATAATGCAGCCTATCACAGCAGATGGTGTGAAGTGATCCCGACCACATCATTGATGTTGATGATGAAATGTTGAAACGGGAAATGCTGCATTTGGTTTCGCAACACAAACACAAATTTGAAAAATACAAGGTGGATGAGATGGTGAAGGCGGTGGATCGACAAGTGATTTGTTTACCTCCGTATCATTGTGAACTTAACCCTGTAGAGATGGTGTGGGCTCAGGTAAAAACATTTATTATACGAGGTCTTTAATAGCTGCAGTGTATGACAAAGTTTCTGTAGAAAACTGGTTAAATTATGAAAATCCCGTCAACCAAATTGAAAATGACATATGGAAAGCAGACGAGCTGCAGGATGATGAGAAGTTCTTAATAAGATTAACTTGATCATCTTCATCGTGCCCTGTGTCATCTCCTCCACCCATAAGTCCACCTACTCCTTTGTGTGGGGACAGTGACATAAAGCTATTTCTTAGGTTTAAACTAATGCTATTTATTTTACAGAGAAGTCTTAAATTTGCCTTGAATGGTTTTTAGAACTCCCCCTGGCCCCTTCTATTATAATTACCAGTATTTTATTTCATAAAGCTATTGTATATTAATTTATTATTATTATTATTATTACTGAGCTTTAGCGTTAACTATAGTAAAGATGAACTAGGTAATTGTTTATAAAAGAGCACACACATTCACACGCAAACAGGGAATATTTTTGTATAAACCTATGTACTTGGGAAGACCATCTTTGAAAGGATTCGATCTTCAACCTATTCATCGCAGGTGACATTGTACAGTGTGTATTAAAAGTGGCATTAATATGATTATAAACAGAATAATACACAATTCTTGACAAGCCATACTTCAAATTGATTGCCATAGTGTGTATAAAGTTTGTATAATTTGCTAAGTTTGACTGTAAAGGTTGTCCATCTGTTTCGAGCGTGTGATATCTGACAACTGCGCGCTCTATAAGACCTGTACTGCAAAGTAAGAATGGAATGGACTATAGTTAAATTACGGTATAATATGCTAGTCGTCACCTTGTAGCTTTAGGCTTGTGATCGCGGAGTCCAACTTTGGAATGTGTCATAGAGTGGTTCCCATGAAAACCTGACTTCACTGCCGTTAGCTTAGTGGTAATTTTTCATGTCCTATGGATTCTGCTAGGAAGAGTCTGTGCTACATGCAGTTAACAAACTAATCACACATATGCTATGGAGCCGCTACATAAAACTGACCATTATTTTTATTGTTACACCCACCAATTAAATAAATTGCTCGAACAAGCTGCCTTTAAAATAATGAGTGATATATATATATATTTCAAAATTAATTGTAATTGCTGCATTTTTCTCCCATTCTTCAGACAGGAGAGCAGCTTTAGAGCATGTATGCGATAAAAAAAAATTACCTCGAACCTCAAAATCTAGATGGAATTTTCAATCTAGGATAATACAAACAATCTTCACTTACAAAGATTATATTCTGGAATATTTTTGAAATATACAGACAGGTGTTCTGAAAATATATAGCTCAGGAACGATAACACTGGATTAATCAATCCTACTTAAGAAATACCATGAGAGAAGACAGATTAAATGCTTTGGCCATGTTATATTGATTTGCGTGTTACCAGACTTTAAACGAACAATTAATAGAAAATTAATTTTGGACAACATCAGAAGATTAGATTTTTCTTTCATATGATAAATTACTAAACTTACTCAACTTACTTAAACTTAACCAATTCTCTTTGTATATAGTATTTATAATTCTCGATATAATATTGATAATCAATTACAATTTATTTATTTACTAGTGTGTTTGTTTGTGTGTGTATTTAACGATGGATAGTCTTTGACTTCAAACCAAATGAGTTTTTATACTTTTAAAACTTTTAATAACATTATACTTACTTGTATATCTAATGTACAGCATGATGAGAAACACAATTCTTTTGTTACAAATGTATATGTATTTAGTGACATGCAGTGCCTTTTCCCACAAATGTTTCCTTGCCGCGCCTATCTCCTACCGTCTTGTCAAGTCTACTTCACGTTTGGTCAAGGTACATTGGTACAAGAGGTCCTTTCACACGGTCAACGCGTGATAACTTGATTCCAACACTCTTTCCTAGACGTTTTCTCAGCAGTTGGTGGTGGCAACAATGCTCAACATCAAATAAAGATAAGGAAACCTTTCACATGGATGGTTTCTACCGCACGTTTTCATTTGTGACTATGCTCTCTTGGTGCAAGGTCATGTTGGAGTCTTCATCCTCTGGCCCCTCTCCCTTGGTGGCTGGAAGCCGGAAAGTTTTGGCTGTAGTAACAGCTGCTCTCATTTCACTTCTTGAAATTTCTGGGCATACGGTAATCACTAGCTCATCAAATTATGAAATGGACATTCGTAAATAATTTTAAAATGTAGGTGGATGCTGCCTTAATTTACCAAATAGCAGGTGAAATGCACCCTCATTCAATCGCACACTATTTAATGGGTGAATCCAAACAATCTTTGTTTTTTGTTTCTCTGTTGTATCCTTTGGTGTACACTATCAAGCTACTGAATGCGCTGTACTGGAGCTTCTAATTTTTTTTAAATTGGTTATTAACTCTATATGTCTGCAAACCACGCGGTAGAAATCATTTGTGTGAAAAGACTCAATAATCAAAACGCGATATGGATCTGACACACGTTAGTAGATACATGCGACAAGGAAACGCCCGTGTTCACAAACCTTATTCTTGTGATATTATGTGCACAATGTACATGTTGACAGGTATGGTACAAGTCTGGCTCTGGTGCTGCCTCACCTGGAGCAGTTGTTGAGAGTTATATTCTGTACGGTGAACAACTGCCCAGTACGACTGCTCACTGCAGAAACCACCGCTTTCTACACAACACTGGACGAGATCCTGGCACCTACTATAGTTGGTGCTGGAGGCACTGTGGTAAACAACATGAGGTCCTTGCTAGGAGACAGTATCATCGAACTGTTGGAGGATATGCTAACACATCAGGCAGGACCAAGAGTTAGAGACAAACTCAGCCACGGAGAATGTGATCTGTTGAACATTCCACCTGCACTAACAAATCATGTTATATGTGTTGCGTTGGCACTCATGTGCAGAGTAAATCAAATACTTCATCAAACAAATACATATCATTTAGGCAAAGAAGAGCTGCCAGATTATTTATCTGATCTATTATTTAACTTACAAAATGTTCACACTAATGATGCTTGTAAGGAATTATGTGATAAGATATTAAGCGCAAGTACAAGCTATGTGTCAAAGTTTCATCCGACTGCTTTGCTTCGAAGAGACATTATTTCAGTTATTAAAAAACTAAAATTTTTGAAGGAAGTCCCTCAACCAGAGGAAGCGCTATTTCCATACAATTACAGTAAAGACTCTCTAGTGTGTAAAGATTTGTTAGGATTTCACAATGAACTCTATTTAACTTTAAAAGCATTTGGAAATCTTGATGAAGTATTTTCATGTGAAGTTCTTGTGAAGTTTGTTGAAAGTATGAGTGTGTCAACAGTGTATAGACCTAAATTGGAAGGAGAGGTTGTCTCGATATTGAGAAGAATTACAGACCATGCTGCGATAGTTAGCTCTCAAGTAAAAGAGGTGCTCTGCACAAAGTTTTTATTGTATACAAACCATAAACTGCGGTCTAGACAGAGGAAAACCTATCATTATATGCTGAATACTGCTCCTTCTTTCTCTGTGGCACTCTATTGCATAGTCATGGTAGTCATCATACAAATGTTTAAACTCAATATACCCCAGAAGAGTAACTACCACCACTTGTCAAGGTATGATATGGTCAGGCATTTAAGTTAACACATCTGAATATCAAAAACAAAGCATTTTAGGTAAAAATGTTTCGGACAAAAGTTGAAGTTTCAAGAGGGGAATATTAGTTAAATGAAGTCTCTTGTACATTCGAATATGTAAACAATTTAACTAAATGTATCCATCTGTATGCGTGTTAAGACCGTATGCAAGAACTGAAAGAGTAAAAGTGAAGAGTGAGTGAAAATTGGTGGTTGTTGATTTTCTTGCTAAGGCCTGTTTTAAGAAAACAAATCAAGTGGGATAGAAGGCATGAGGATTTGCTGGCTGACCCATCAAATCCTCACACATTCCACCCCACTTGACCCTGTCTTGCTTAACTTTGTTCTTGAAAATGTTCATTGGCAAGCAAATCAACCCCAATCACCTTTCATGCACTCGTCACTTTTATTAATTTTGTTCTTTCATATGGCCTTTTGTATGTGCATTAGCAGATAAACTTACATATAACAACTTCATAAACTACAATATCATCAGTGTATGTGATAACAAGTGGGAACTGACTTGGGGGATTGTAAACAATTTTAAGAGAATCTACTCTTAAGAAATAAACTATACAGTAGTCGGTCCACGATAACTTGTACATTATTTAAGTAGTTCTAGGTGATTTCATTGTGAGTTAAATATAGTATGCCTTAAATTTGCAGAAATAATTGAAATTATTTTAATTTATGATGAATCTAGACGAAACGTTAATGAAACGTTTCATTTGTATTCTGAATGATTTCCTGAGAGAGATACTTCATCGCGTCATTTATTTTATCCTGTTGTGAAACAATGTTTAGAAGGTGTAACCAAAGAATTACAACCAGTAAAAATAATAAATCACAGTGTTAGCTGCAGTCAACCATAATCCTTGTGTAAGTTCTGGTGTAATTTCTCATGCTAGAGAAATATCTAAGAGAAGTGTTAGCAGAATCATGAAGAATCATAAATTCCACCCTTATCATGTGTCATTGCACATGTACATATGTATATATGCATTCACACACACACACCTAACCACGGTATTCCCTTACAGGGTAGTCAAGAAACTGCATACAGCTCATAAAACAACTCCTTGCTAAATCCATCCTCATTAACTTTCTCCCCACTTCCCTATCCTTACATACCCTCTTCACTTCATCCATACAGCGAGTCATTCATGTGCTTTTATTCTTAAAACGCTTAATGTTTCTCTTTTCCACACATCCGTGTACAACATTAAACCATGTTTTATATGACCAACCACTGCATTTTTATCCACACACTCTACCTTCATATATTGGCTGCATCACTCAATCCACACTCATCCTATCAACATGCCTGAGCCAACGTAAGATGCTTATTTCACATTGAATTATTGGATTCACTTTCAAACCGCATTCCTTCAGCACCCATTCATTACTGACTCTGTCCTTATGAGTTTTTCCACATATATTATTTAGATATCTCATTCCAACCACATTCACTTTGCTCTTGTGTTTCTCCTGACAAACCCAAGCTTCATATCCATAAAACAATGTTGGCGTTAACACATATAGTGCCAATATATGCCTCTTTCAATACTATTTTATTTATTGCAATAGTCTACAACCAACTACTCTCCAAGGTGCATTCACCCGTCTGTCAATTTAACCATCCATCTTTATATTTTTACAGAACATTCTGCTTAGATACATACAATTATTCACTTGCTCTAACAGTTTTTCATTTATACTAAGTTGACAATCATTTCCTTATCCATCCTCATCAAAAACTAACACCTTAATTTTAGAGACATTTATATGAAGATCCATTCTGCTTGTCACCCAGGGGTGCACCCATGGGAGGAGGGGGCTTAGGGAGGCTCAAACCCCCCCCACCCCTACCACCACCACCAAACACTAACATGTTTGTATCTTTAATATTAATCATGTTATTTTGGAAAGTTATCTTTGAAACAACTTATTTTAAATAAGCCTACAGGTGAATGGATGCTTTATAACATCCTTTTATTTTTAAAAAAGCTGTGAACTTTCTCAAAGTTCACATTTCTGCCACTCTCTTATTTGGAGCATGCATAGTAAGCGGTGGCCTCTCCTGTGTCTACTGGCCATTCATCGTGGTCCGTGCTTCTAAAACCTTCCATACAGGTGACCAATCATGATGCGTTTCCCTGCATTGGATATTTTGAGAGACAAGTTGAAATCATGAATTTGTTGGTGATTTGTTGCTGTTACTTTGTTCTTTCATTAGATAAAGGCGAGTGTCAGCACAAATTCTTGTGTTTTCAATAAGTTTAGTTTATAGTCTATTTGTTTCAAACATGGTTTATTAATTTGTGCCATGATGATTGAGAAATGTAAGTTAAACAAAAAACAAGCTTCTTTAGTGTCAAGTTAAAGAAACAGCGTAGTAGCAGTGTAACTTAAATAACTAGCAGTGAATCTTGGAATGAAGCTGTAACTGAGCATAAGCCTATTTCCCTGATTCAAACAGATCAAAGCAGCATCACCAGCGATGCGCCAACCACAAGCTCATGCCCAGAAGTAAGTTATGTCAAAGATATTATTTCATTTTAAAAATTAACAGCAAGCCTAATACAAAATGATTGTGAAAAATTTACTACGTTGACAAATATTTGTGTTCCAGACGAAAATTTTGAATCCCTTGTTGGCATATTGGTGGTCAAAACAGAAAATTTTCTTTTTCTTGCTGAAAAAATAGCTTTCACTCTCTCTAAGTGAAAATAGTGCCAACTGCAAGGTTTGCATGGTTTTTGCTCCTGTGGAAGTAGGTATGTCAAGTCAAGTTCACAACCAAAAAATCAAACTACCACCAAAATGCCACTTTAAGGGCTGATGATTTTCTAAAGATTATGCACAGGGAAAAAGTGCCCATCGCTAAGTCTATTGACAAATCGCAATCAAATAAAGCAACACAAAATAGATCAATATTGAAACCTATAATAGAAACAGTGATTTTAGGTGGGTGGCAATTCATACACCATTGTTATTCACTAAATTAACAAATCATTAATACCACATAATTTATATCTATGTGTTTCATTACAAACAATTAATTTTAGACAAAGACACACATTCATCCAATTTAGCTTCTCAGCTACTCAATACCAAAAGCTCGAAGTTAAGTTCTTATTTTAATGAGTGCATATAGTAATTATTATTTAAAGCAATATTTTTGGTAGTAATATTTAAGTTTATATAAAAGCAAGTTAATATATACACGGTTAAAAGCCTTACTAAAATCCAGAGGTATTAAAATAGTTAATTTTTGACTGTCATTGGCAAGTCTAATATCAGTAACATTAATTAAAGCTGTACAAGTGCTGTGACCTAGTCGGAAGCCTGATTGTTATATAGATAATAGACCATGTTCATTGATAAATTTGTGAATCTGACGATTTACCAAGAACTCTTATTCTTTTGACAAAGAGGGAAGGATACTTACTGGTCGATAGTCATCAACACTGTTAGGCTGAGACCTTTTGGGTAAGGGTATTATTTCAGCCTACTTCCAGATAGTTGGGAAGTGATCATTCATTAGGGAATAGTTGAAAATATACTCTCGTATGTTAAAATAAGAAGGATACTACTTATTATTTTTTGTGATAATATAACAGATATCTTGTTATAACTTTGGGCTTTAGATTTTATGTGCATGATAGACTTGTATACGTCATTTGGATTAATATAAGAAAAATTAAACTATGTTTTGAGTAGGATATTGTGGTATTCTTTTAATAGTTTGACTCTTTACCAAACTGTCCACTACACTCAAATTACTAAGGTGTATTTTAAAATCATCAGGTGGGATGTCCATTGAAGAGGGATTATTTTGTTTATTGTTTACTGCTATTTCATGCAGCCTTTTCCAAAGTAATCTTAGTGATGATTGACAACTAGAAATGTTAAGTGAATATTTCATTTGAGCTTTTTGTACCTCTTGAGTACATATGTTACATAATTGTCTGTACAATTCAAAACTATTGGATAGAGAATTTAAACCAGCCTCGGAGTCATGTCTAAATTTTGTGTAAGCTGTGTCAGGTCTTGCCATTAGTTTCAAAATATATTTTATCTTAGTGGGTGCATGCTTATCATACAGTTCGGCTACCATTTCGTCAAATAGTTATACTTTATCATCAAATACAAGGCATCAATTCAGCATCCTTATTAAAATATCCAGTATAATTTTTTTTAAGGTATATGAAAGAAATTTATGTTTAATTTTAAGCATTCGAATGGAATATGAAAGGTGAATGAGGTCATGGTGAGAAAGGCCAGGGGCAGGAATCTGTCCATCGGAAATAACTCGGTCTGGTTGATTTGTTAACATTAAATCGAGCCAAGTATGGGCTGTGCTGGTATGATTTATAGCATCAAGAGGGCAGACTGTCGAGTTAAAAGCTAAAAACCTTTCCATTTTATTGTCTGCTGAAAAGTTACTGAGCTACATATTACATTATAACTCCAGTCAATAGATGCTGGCTGACCTTGCAGCTGCTGTTGCACATTCAGAGGAAATAATTTCAATTCTAACCAGAATGAGGGAAAATGCAAATTCAAAACAATACAAAACAACTGCGAATAAATAGCTGAATACTAGGTTCACCAATTATATACCAAGATTGGTAAAGGGTGGATGTCAGATTCATAAAGCAAACGTGCCAGCTGAGAATGCTGAAGAGTACTTCCGACATGCAATCTTCCTCCCATGGATAGATTGCCTACTCGGCAACTTATGGGCAAGATTCACTAAACACAAACAAATCCTCAGCAGTTTTGTGTCTTTTACCTAGTGGTGTAAATGTGTCTGAAGAAGATGTAGATATATTTGTGAAACCAGCCGAGTTCTACACAAATTATTTGAACAATATTGGGATGAACTGTTTAACAGCTGAATTTGAATTGTAGTATAACAGATTCCAAAGTAGGCCTACAGCAAATGTGAAAGCTAAAATATCCACTGGAAGAGACATTTTATTGCCAAAACATGCAATTAATGCCGTAAATAAAAAGTTTTTTTCCCCAAATGTGCATGTGCTTTATAAGATCTTTTTGTCATTGCCTGTTTCAACTAACATGGCTGAAAGAACATTTTCAACTTTGAGAAGAGTCAAGACTTGCTTGAGGAACACATTGGGAGAAACCAGGAGTTATGATTTTCCAATTTGAACATCCGCAGAGAAATGTCTTTCGACTCAGAGGAAGTAATTGACATTTTGGTGCAAAAAGGACCAAGAAGACCCAACTTTATTTTGTAATAGTAACAGTTTTGTAATAACAATTAGCAAAATCAAGATGTCATCTCTCTTTTTTATTTATGTGTTTGTAATTCCTTGTACTTTTACCACCTGTTTAAAAATATGCACGTGAGGATACAACTTTAAATGCTAAACTATGTAGACATTTTTTTATATGCAATTCCTCCCTCAAGTGCAGTTTCAAATAGCCCCTCCCTCCCCCCAAACATAAACCTGGGTGGGCCACTGCTGTCACCACACTCAAACAATTTAATGCATTCTGCAAGTCACTTTGATCCTCAGCCATTATTATTATTATTTTGGGTTGTTCTCTTTCCTCCTTAAAACCAACAACTTTTCTCTGAAACATTTTTTTCTCTCTAAAATTCTTTGTTTCTGAGATATTCAGCAAGTCGATTACGGATCTCTATGATGCGGTGACATGTCATTCGTTGGGCGCCATAAGGCAGAATTGCAATCATGGATCTTTTTTAGCGCATCATACAATCTTCCATGCCACCATCTCGCCGACAATACGATGAGCCCCGCCATAGCGTGTGATTCAATTGATAATTTATTTCTGTGGTCTGAAATTCTTGTCATTTACGTTCTTGTTATCGGCAAGATACAATACTATTGATATATATATATATATAATATATATATATATATATATAATATATAATATATATATATAATTCTTGAAGTATTAGTATTTATTTATCAGTGAATAAGGGGAGGTGAACCTGTTAGTCAGTTCTAGCTTTTTCATAGCTTATAATTTTATAAATAATTTATTATTATGACTATTATAGTTGTTTGAACTGGTTAATTATTTTGATGGACATTTTTGCAATCAGTATTTAACTATAATAGTGCTATCTTAATATAATGACTTGGATTATTTGTACTTATTTTTAACTGAATTGTATGAAATGTAAACACAGGCCTAACTATTTTGTTCATCAAGTATCTTATGCCAGTCTTAAAAATACCTACCTCTTTAAAAGGTTAAATATATTTATACTTAGGAATTTTGAATACGAATGGAATTTTATAGTTTACAGTATGTAAACACAATACACACATATATATTTAAAGAATGGGGAAGAGCGGGGTCTAGTACATTTTCGAAACATGCAAACAAGGCAATGCCGAGAAAGACTAAGAATGTATTGCAAGCTATCCAGAGACAATTACACTTTGAGCTTCTTTAAATTGAGTTTAAAACTCTCTCTCATGCCGGTAAGATTGGCTCTCTATCTGTGTGATTACTTTCACCCCATTGGAAGATCAGTGCTTACTCGTTTACCTGTCCATACACAGGTAATAAATATCAACCATTTAATGGGTAAAGTATGCAAACAGGATGAGAAAATATTTTTAATATGTCACATTATAGAAAATATGGTATTTTTGATCACACACAAACAAGTAAATTTCCAATGATAACAAATTAAATATTGTCAAATTATTCGGGGATAGTTTGGGAACATGTTGGGATTAATTATTTCTTTTCTCTGCCAAATTACCATACTTTTATGTTTTATAGCACTCGAACACATAGCAACAAATGTGGGTTTACGATGATAATAAAACAATATTGTCAAAAATTCTAAGCCATAAAGAAAATTCTTAGAAAACATGTTGTATTCTTTATATAGGGATACTTTTCTCAGGTGTGACATTACCTTTTATTTTCTGAAAATAATTTTATATCCATAACTTTTTAAATAAAGCACAACTACAACAATTAAAATATATATATATATTTAAATCTAATGTCTTAATATAATGACAGTAATTTAATTACACACTATTCTGTATGCCATGCTTATTACTACAAAATTTGAGGCCTAATATATTAAAGTAATGTTACTATCTAAACAAAAATTATATTAAGACTAGAGATTATTTTCTCACATCAACTCCGTTGCAACTCCCTTGTCGATCATTTGAAGCTTGGCGGAAATATAATACATTACATTGGTGTTCAATTACATCATGGGACCCGCCTCGGTGGCGTAGTTGGCTAACACGCTTGTCGTGTTGAGCTCAACTGCTGAGGACGGGGAGATCGAGGTTCGAATCTCGGTCGGGTGAACTGGGGGTGGTTTTTCCTAAATGGTTTTCCACTCTTCCTCCACGCAAATGTGGGTTCACTTCCTCTAATTCAACATTCCCAATTCCTAATCCATTAGCGTAGTTAGTACTTAGAGCGTATAACCCGAACGGGTAGTAAGACGCGGTGCTAAAAATATTATTATTATTATTATTATTATTACATCATGGTGATACCAACCCTGTAATATACATAGCATAGGTAATTAAACTGCCACTGTTGCAAACATACTCTATTTTGACTATAGCGCCTGTCATTGTTTGTACTTGGTCATACACGCTCTGGTGACTATGACTTGCACTTCCATGATCGTTGTTTTGTCGTCGTGTCAGAAGAGGGCCACCATCTCACGGGCATCGTGGCATATTACGCACTAACATGAAAAGATCCATAATCGCCTTGCTGGTGTTCCAACTTGCCTCATCCTCTATAGTGTAATAAATACACAAACATAATATGCGTAGAACTTATAAAATATTTTTCTTTAACATCGACAAAATTTATCTGCCATGTGATTATTTTACCAGCATTGATACTCTACCAAAAGTAATGGCAACAGCATGTATGGATTAATTTATGAAATTAATAATTTCTTTTTACAAGCATGTGGCATAGTATAAAACTACGGCCCCGTGGTATAGTGGTCATTGTATCTGGTTACGTTCCTAAGGGTCCCAGGTTTGATTCCTGACTAGTACTGTGGATATTTTTCCTGAAAGGGCAATCATCCCAACGCTCACCAGGGTTTGGTAAGTTAGGTTTAAGTGTTTCCACACCGTCATACACACTATCACATCATACTCACTATCACCATCACCGCATCTCATCAGGACACGGAAAGGATGTACGATTAGTACGTCCCCTGAGCAATGTAATAGTTAACCTTTCACAAACTAGGCTACAAATGATGTAGCCCAAATGCGTGCAAAATATAGATATAGTATACAACTTAAAATAACACAACTAATATAAAACTTAAAATCTAGAACACATTCCTCACTAAAAAAAATCATAACAATATGTTACACTTATAGGCACTGCCTAAACTCTGTTACATTTATTTAAATGTAACTAGCCAATATTGGTCAGATTTTATTTGAAATTTTTTTTTAAAGTTCTTATGGAAAAAATATTAAGTTCTAGTTTAATTTAATAAATTCTATGACTTTTCAAAACCTTTGAGGCCAAAATTCATTATAAATAAAAAATTGTTGTCACTTGACTCATTGAAATTAGCACTGTAATAAAAACAGAAACCACATAGTGGCAAACATAAAAATAAACACACTAATACTCTCCGCTCAACCATTATTTCATTGTCGCATAAGCTTATATGACATTTCTGGTCATATTATATAGTCTAGTCCCAGGGGCTCATTGCTTCTGTTTGCAACCGAACACAACTGACAACAGAGTTACATTGTGTTGTATAAACAACATATTATTAAAGGACAACTTTTATATTTAAAGATAGGATAAATGTAATTTTCATGATAATGCTATATTTTTTAATTATTTGTCTATGAGGAGCATCCATTTCTTAAAATAAAAATTTGTTCCAGGTTTTTGAAAGCCATTTTGAAGTATGTTGAAAATCTGGCATCGTGTACAACTGCAGGGAAGAATCGCTGGGAAATAGGAAGGTCTTCAAATGCTAAGCTTTGCCAAATCATAAGACAAGCAATAGAGAATAGCTTGTTTTAATGACAGAAAGGGTTCTTCAGTGATTTGTAAACATGTTTGTTGCTAAACTGACATTTATAGGCATTCAAAAATGATTGAAATCTCTGAGATATATTAATAAAAACTCTAAAATAAATTGTAATTTCAAAGAGTAAGGAAAACCTCTTTTTTGCTTTATGAAATATTTTGAAGAAGGTACAAGAAAGGTGGAAAGAAAACAAAAGGGAACAAACACATTATGGCTTTTTCATAGAAAAGTAGAACACATTTCACACTTTACATTGCTGCCACTGGACCAAGAGGTAATGGCTTTCTCTTTAAGAAAACCTATTGTTACCGCCCATTCCCCCGACCCAGGTTTCATTCTACTGGAATGCATCAAGAGGGAGTGTGATGCGCTCAACACAACTTCCTAAAAGAGGAAACCAAATAACACAAAAGGAAAAAAGGGAAATTGGTAAGCCACATAGATAGGAACAAAAGGAACAAATAACAGAATTTATAAATGTTTAGATCTTTTAAGTCCACTAAATTGCATCTCTATATAAAAATTCATAAAATAATATTTGAAATCTTTCAGTCAAAAATTACTTTATGGATTAATACTTTTTATTTACATCATATTAATATTTTTAGTAAATAATGAAATAAATTGATCGAAGTTATGTAATATGACCTTATGTTATGATTTCAGATAAACCCTTTTTTCGTTAGCGACTTTGTTTATGTGAGAGCGTGTGTCAAACACACTAATGTTGTTCTCTGTCCCTTTTAGAATATTTTGAATTGATGCAACTTTTACTCGTTTGTGAGAATATTGACAATATGTAATTTCAAGGAAATATTAAATAGCTTTTGATCTTGTCTGTAAGTCTTATGAATTTATTTTGCTCTAGATAACTAAAAATGTGTTTGGGAATATAATAAATATTCTTTATTTCTGATATAATATTGAAACTAATATATTATTTATTAGCCTACCTACGGTACTTCCTTTATGTTGCCTGGTCTTTAGTAAGCTCGTTCAAGTTTGTACTTCATTTTGGAATATTTCTCTGTTAATACTTTAATTGTTTATTCTATAAAAACTATTTTTCAACTAGGTTCTTATAAATTGTGACTCATCACTTAAAACACAATTACAGACAGATCTTCAACAAACAGGATAAACAAATTCCTAAACTCAATATTAATAATTGATGTTGCTTTATTATTTGAATTCCAGATTTATCGATCTCACCTTAACCCTTATATTGGTTGGCTCCTGTAAGCTAATTCTTTCTTCTGGGGTTTTTACCCAATACACCTTTTAAAAACTTGCTTGGGCCTAGACTGACATTCAGCTCTCTTTCATTTTATGTTTTTATTGTACCATTTTTATGCGACCAAGCTGTCCTTTTTTATAATCATATCAAAAAGGGGCTACATGGTTTAAACATTTTGAAAATTGTCTAGTGTTATTTTTTATTAATATATATTTCAAGAACTAAAATAATAGAATCAACACTTTTTGTTTTTTGTGAATGTGTGTTAATTAGTTTTTTAAATAGATAGTTTTTTTGATTTTTTAATTTTCTCACAACACAATAGAAATGGTGCATGATTAGGCGTCATTTTCGAAATATACTGGATTGCTGGTAATTTGTAGGTTGAGGTTCAAACTCTGATCAGATATACTAAGGATGATTTTCCCTCAATATTGTTTTCTACTCTCACTCAACACAAATGCGGGTACCTTCTCTCTTAATTATACCTCCCTTATGTCTAGCTAATTAGTGTAAATATGCAGATAGTCCAAACAGGTAGTATGACGCGATATACACACACCAAAAAAAAGATAAGTTCTTGATCCTCACACACCCGAAAAAAAGTTCCTTGTTAAAGTCACAAGTGTGCCATTAAACTACCATCCTCAACCTTACCGCTTAGATTAATCCGTTAGTAGCCCTGGTGTTGAATATATTGATGTCAAAAATGTAATTAATTTCAAAATAATTATTTTAATTTAATGCGGGGCAATGAGGTGGTGTGAACCGTTATGTAGGGTGTTGGTGGATTGCACACTTTGTGGTATAATATTAATTGTTAATGAATACAATAGATAACTGGTTAGACTCTAGTTCAGTACAAGCCATCCAGCTGAATGTTGAAAATACGTCCAAGATAAAACTAATTCTTAGTGAGAGGGAGACCAAGGCTATTAGTTTAGGTTAAGTTGGGTTGAGTTGGGTTTTGCCCAATCCACCTTGGAGGGGAAATTGTGATAAGTCCGGCTTCAAGAAACATGCTTACAATTCGTAAACTGTGGTGTGAATTCATTGCTGTACATCATGGAACTATTCTGATAAAACGAAGGTTTAGTTTCATATGCTGTTTACCCTCTCTCTCTCTCCTCAAATTACTTACTCCATCTTACTCTCTATATATAGGCATTCCTCCATCTCTCCAAATAGTTTTTTACAAGGTGGCCAAATTTGTACTATTTTTATACCAATAAATGTTTAGATAAACATTATTTCTTATAAAAATAAATTTTGAAGAAAGATTTTTCATTCACAATTTTTTTAACCCCATAGAAGTGAAGTGAATTGTTGAAACCCTCTTGTCCATTAAACTAAAGTATTTTGTGAAACAGATTTATGCATCTTATTAGAAAGGCAAACACACTTTAAAATATTAGGGTTAGTATCTACCTATTGAAAAGAAAAGTTTTTTTTAGCTCCACATTACTTTTATTTAAGTTACATTCACCTGAATCGAGGGGTATACATCTTATATGTCAAGGTCATTTAATTTGATGGGTTTCGAACCATGGCCACGTGTACTAAAGATGATTTTTTCTTAATGGGTTTCTCATTCTTTCTCCACGCAAAGCAGATACATTTTCCTCTAAATTCCTTACACCACTATTCAGGTAGCCCATATGTCCAGGTATAGCTAGATTTTGGTTGTAAACCTATTTTTAAGGTCTTATTTTGACCAGAATCCTGTTATATTTCTTAGGATAAAAGGCCTTCCAAAACGGACGTTCCTACCACCGTTGTGGAAGGTCCTTTATCATAATAAAATACACTACTATTCATTTGGATTGTGGTAAGAAATAGGACCTTCCATAATGTTTTTTTTTACCAAAATTAGGATAAATATAGTAAGGTGTGATGTAAAATATAAAGTTACACTATTTGGCTAAAATATTAGGTAGATCTGGTTATTACAATGAGAAACACTTATCAATATTCTTTTATAACAAAGAGGCATGTTATTGCATCCTATTCATTAGAACATTTAACGGTGATTAGAAAAGAACAACAGACAAACATAATTAGTGTATTTATTTTTGTGCTACATGTACTACTACCCAGTTAGGCTATTAACATATTTACAATAATCTTGAAGGAATAATTTAGAGGAAATGTTCTCGAATTTTTATGGAGTAAAAATGGTAAACCAGTTAGTAAAAAAACACCTCAGTACACCCTGTTATTATTTGAATCCTGTCCTCTGATTGTGCAACCAGACAATAATAATTGATTAAATGGACAAGCAATAATTATAGTTGTTAAATGTGGTTACAGCAGCATCTAAATATCATATATCATATTCCTTAAAATGAAAAATTACACCTGGCCACGGGAATCGAACCAGGGACCTTTGGCCTAATATGCTAATGCTCTTACCACTGAGCTATCCAGGATTCGTCCCGTGCCCAGGGCCATTCTTCACTCATATTTTAAGGTGGAGCCTGTGATGGACGTGTGGTAACCGTCGGCTACATATGTGATCAATTAAGATTGGAGCTATCAGATCGACTCTGGAGGGCTTTATTGATCACCCATTTGTATCCATTTGCACACGTCCATTACAAACTTTGGGGACAACTCCTGGATAGCTCAGTGGTAAGAACATTGAGGTACTAAGTCGAAGGCTCTAGGTTTGGTTACCTTGGCCAGGTGTTATTACTCAATTTAAAACATATTCAATAATAGGCGGGAAAATATCAGATGCTATGGAATCAATGACAGTGGTCATGTGGTCTAAGCTGTAAGGATGGTAAAATACTGAATTGATGGTGATGAGGTCAGGGTTCAAATCTCGGGCTATAGAATTGGTGCAGGGTGTCTACTAAGTTGGAGAAACAAAAATTAAAAACTTTTATTTTTACCTTCTTTGACCAAAAATTCCTTTGGTAAACAGTTGAACATTATATAATTCATATATAGGCATTATGCACTCACACACAACATTAAACTTCAACTAGATGGCTGCGTACAACCCGAACGGATAGCAAGACGCGGTGCTATAATAATAATAAACTAGATGGTGAATATTAACTTGTCCTTTTTATCACAGTAGAAACAATCAGGCAGCTTACAGCTAACGCATGGCATCATGGGTGGGTGGCTCAACATCTGATGCGTTTGCGTTGTTACAATGCGGGGGAAATTCAAACAAAAATATTTTTGTAACTGTATGGCCAAAATAACGAAACTGCATGACTTTAGTGACCCAGTAGACACCCTATGGTGTTAGCTTTCTAGATATTGTGACGCGGCCATAGCCATAATTAACAATAATAACTTGGATATTTAATCCAAAATGCTTATAACCTTTGAACAAATTAGTAATAATATAAGTTACAAAGTACTTAGGCATACTCAAACACTGAGATGTGCTGCCTACATGCAGAAATCCCCATTATTTAAAAAGTGATTTGCTGTTTCAAAATATGGTTCATGCCAAAACCGAGTCCCTTAGTAATAAATAAAATGTAAGTTTTATAGTTCCAAAGATATAATGAGGTGAAATGATATCATTTTCAACAATGTTTAATGCAATTACATTTAACAGTTAGAAACATAGATGATATGGCCTACCTTAAATATAAAGTCAATTTTTAACAAGGTCACAACAAAAATTTCTAGATAATTGAGGATTGTTTGTGGTTTTGAAAAACCATATTTTTGTTATCACT
>JBCFYV010000001.1:73632368-73683567 GCA_039000515.1 Timema cristinae | reverse complement strand
ATATGTAATGCATACAAGGAGATGGGAGAAAATTAAATTATTTATAAGATAGGAACTATAAAAATAACTATGATTAAAAATATGTTTGAATTAGAATTTTCCAAACTATGTAGTAGGTAATAATCCTTATTCCTTTCAGCCTCTATAAAAAATTCAAAGTTTTATTTTGAGCGGTATGGTTTTTGAGGATTTTTTTTAAGGTTATGTTCTGGGAAAATATTGAATCCCTGAACATATTCTGCACCCCTGCACTGAGGGTGGATTCCCCTAAATAGTTTTCTACTCAGCTTTCATGAAAATGTGAGTAGATTACCTCAAATGCTTCCTTCCTCATCCCTATCTCATTAATTATTGTACGTGTGTATAGCCTGAACAACTAGTAAGACACGGTGATAAAAGAAATGTATGAGCAAAATAGGTATAAAATAAGTTTTATTAATAATTAGGCCTACTTTATAGTATAAAGTATGCAATATATTACAAAAATAATTAGTAACTCTTTGTGTCCATGTCAACAGAACAATATATTCCTAATTAATTAAATGCAACTTTTATTATATAATATTCAAAATGTGAAAGTCACTGTTTAGAAAACTAGTGATTTAAGTTTATTTCCATCTATGATTCCCTTATTTAGCCTACAGCGAGGTCACACCAGCGTATTAATAACATGGCATTAATAGGCTAGCATGTTAGGCCCTATATGGATGTCAGATAATCAAAGGTTGAATAGTCAGGAATTTACTGTGGGTCTAAATAGGCCTAGTGTTCTTTGGGGTTTTTGTTGGAACAACACACATTAATAGTAAGAGACCCGCTTCGGTGATTAAGTGGTACGAAGAATCACTCTAACAATAAGCTGGACATCAAATGACAGAGATATCAGGGTTCAAATCTCGATAAGGTATACTGATGGTTTTTATTAAATGGTTTTCCACTCCTACACGCAAATATGGGTGGACTTACTTAGAATTCTTCTAATTTCATCCTTAGGCCCTACTCATGCCTTACAGATTAGCATTATTAGTATTGTAGGCCTACATAACTGTAAGCCAAAACAAGAAGTAAAACTGTGACATAACAAAAGATTGTTACTGAAATAACTGGTGAATCTGATCAAAATATGAATTGTAAAAATAAATGTCACTTTTTAAGTATTTCTGTTAAGATTAATGGATTAATATAATATATTATGATGACCAAGTTTTATATATCCCCCCCCATGATAATAAATCATCCCTGTTAGACCTCTTGACTTATTGTCAAATAGGTTTAATCCGAGGTGATAAACTTTTAAGGAATGTTTAAGGAATCAGAAGTCATAAAGCTGTAAAACCTTAAATAACAAATAAAACCCTGTGTAGTCAAAAATAAAAACAGCAAATAAACTCGTGTGTAAAGATAAAATAAAGGGCCGACAAAACGCTAAACCCCGACGTCAAATTATCCAGTTCGTCCTTGAAATAGCGAACTAAAATCTAATTTTATTAAGTTCAAAACAGATATATTTTTTTATAAGTTCTTGCCTTATACTTAAATGTTATTATACGGCCTACTTACCAATGTCTTACTTTGTCAACAACTTGCATAACCCTTTTTATATCATCTTTGGCTCTACTTCTAGTTTCTGCTCTAACAGATCTTGACATCATTTTGGTTTAGTTAATTCACAAAAATTAAAAGGCTTTACCTAAAAAGTTTTAAAATGTTACACAATAAAGACCAAAGCGAAAATCAACAAGAAAATGAAGAAATGCTTTCTACCATTACCACGAAATATTTTAAGGGTTAATTAAAATTATTGTGAACATTTGAAACCAGAATTGAATGAACACTTGTCAAATGCCACTACAGCGCTAAAGCCGAAAATATAAAGATAGATAGTTTATTAAAGGCCCTTTGACACATTATTTGTTGACTAATGAAAGTACATTAATTTGGCTGCCCGCGTACAGCTTGCAGCGTGTAAACAGACAAGCAAGCTACTAACATGAAAGTCCACTTACAACTGAAAAAGTTGGTCACCTTCCAGCTTTACTAATGCAAGTAGACTATTCAAAATGGCGACATCTAAAAAATTATGTGTGCGGGGGGCACTTATTTATGGAATGGTATGAAAAGGATGAGTGTTTGTGGAATTTTAAACACCGGATTTATAAAGATAAGAATGCAAGGGATATTGCACTAGAGAATATTTGTAAAGTGATATCAGGCGTGCATATTTTCAAGAAGTGTCCAAAATAAAATGTTACGTAAATATTGCAAATATGCCTCGTGAGTGATATTATTTAATATCGGTAAACACATTTTATAAATAATTTTATAAAACTATTATTTCCTACCAATAAACGTGGCATGTGTAATTTTTTAAATATACAATTAAAAATAATAAAACATTGCAGTACCGTAATTAGTTCCGGCAACATAATATTCGTGTTATCGGCATGTAAGGTATGAATGGCTGGTGGTTTTCACACGAAATCACCGGCACGCTTCCCAATCTCCGTATTTTACACTTAAACGGATCTTTATAAGTTTTAATCAATAATGCTCAGCCCATACAGTTCTAACACTTTGTAGTAATGCTTTGGCAACTTGAGTAGATACACAACATAATTTTATTGTCTCATAGCAAACCAGATAATTTATATCCTGCCCATCTACACATTAATATAGGCCTATTATTATTTAAATATTTTAAGCCTAGCTAGAATTTAACAAGGTATTTTGTTGTTAGCATACCAACATTTAAAACAGGGTTGAAAAAACCTGGGTAAAGCCTATTTTAAAAAAAATGCCTCACCGAGTTTGGTTGTATTGCTATTTATTGATTTATTTGAGTTTAATTTTATTAACCATGCATGCTAAGTAAGTTAACAAATCAAGCAAAATAATTTAATAATTATTTGGGATCAACTGAAATATATTTTAATGTATTAAGGAATTAAGAAATAAGAGACATACTAATCACTAACTTTTTTATGCTGTCTATATAAAACAATTTTTTTAAATAGGTCAACTAATTATGATAAATTGTAATTTATCTGGCCACCCATTCTTATTCTAAATTCACCCTTCCTATAGATCCTAACACACAAGCGTAATTAGTATATGCGTATAAATAACCCGAACGAGAACAGACGTAGTGATTACAAAAATGGATCCAATAGAGAGACCAGTTAGCACCACTCTTCATTTTCAGCCATGTTTTTAGAAGCGGTACTAATTCAAGTGAAAAATACGTGTCAAAACAACTAGCATATTAGTAAGCTAATACTAGTAAACTTGCATTAGTCCACTAACATCGTGTCAACGAGCCTTATTCTTACTATAAGCGAAAAATAGACCCCTAGTTTTAAAACCTGCGAGTAGACTCACCAGTCGCAGGCTGAATGCTAAAAGTAAAAATGCTAGTCTTGAAATAAATGCTTCTTTTGTGCTGCAAGTTGATCTACTATCGAATACGGCTTACTCGCTAGTGACTGAATTTTAAATCTGACCAAATCGCATTCCCGGTGACGTATCTATGAAATAGACCAATGAAATTAAAACGAGGATTTCCACGATATGATTTTTTGGAAGGAGATATAAAAGATTTTGATTTTATTAATGTGCTAACTGTGCTTTAAATATATTTTTGTCTTTGTTTTTGAAGTGGGTTCTAGTGTATAGTGTTAGTTTGTGTTTATTGTATATACTTAGTAAATTATATATCAAAAAGAGTGATCTCACTACTTAATAAAGACTCAGCTACTTAAATATTTCTGAAAACCAAAAGTTACTTTTAGTTCAGTTTATGGAAGAAAACAATAAATTAATAAAAGGAAGATTTGACAATGCCTTCCGTAAAACGGATGCAGATAATTTATGGGATGAATTGACTGTGTAGCATTTATAAAAAAAATCTACAAGTTCAAGATCAAAACAATAAAACTGGACACTATAGTTTCAAGTGATATCCTAGCATAACAGCAAAAGTAATGGATAAACTCACCAAGGCCCCATTCATCTGTGTGTACGTCCCTAGCTGGCTTCCCCCACAGACACAACCGGTCACCGCAAACATAATGTGTTGACTGACAGCGCGAGGCCTGGAGGTACTTCAATAATGTATTCTCGCAAAGGATGCTGGGAAAAAAGTATGACGTTTCCGGCTCGAGAAGGTTGCGTTAGCAAATAAGACTATTCTGAAATTTCCCCGACACTGCTCGCCGCATACTCCCTGTCCACTACTACCCCTTCTCTCTCTCTTTTGTTTATGTGTTTTCTCTTGTATGTGTAATCCCTCCTTCCCTCCACTCTGAGCAACTAAGATAAAATAAATACTGGTAGGAAAACGGCGATAAAGACACACTTGACCGGATAGCAACCTAGCTCTAAATTATCTTTTGGCCTTTCTATGTCTAAATTTATTTTTGGCTTAAATATCATTTTTTATATTACGACTTCAAATTATAAAGTTCATTAAGCTCGGAAAAACCTTTAATATGTTTAATCCTCTTTAACTTGCAAAATATTTAATATGCTCTTTGAATCTGGAAGACATTATAATTTTATAAGTCCATCAAACTTTTATATATTATTAAATGTTTTGAAAATATATTTGGAATTTAAAGTCATTTTGACTTATGTAATACTTAATATTTTCCAATCATGATTCCCTTTAGACTTGGGAACCCTGCGAGATGTTTTACTGTTGGAGTCCTTTTGACTTGTAATATAATTATTATGTGTAATGTTCACTAATGTGTAATTTGTATAAAAAGCCTTGTTGGCGTGGGAGATTTATAATACGTAAATCATAGACGTGTTGAAAAATGAGAAGTATGTTATATGATTATGACGTTTATCTGTAAAGTTCTTAGACTTGTGTAATACGTATTATGTGTAAACATTGGAGTTCATCAGACTTAAATAATTTTGAAACGTTTATCTTTAAAGTCCTTAGACTTGTGTAATATGTACTATGTGTAAACTTTAGAGTCCATCAGACTTAAGTAATTTTGAGACGTTTATCTTTAAAGTTCTTACTTCTTAGGCTAGTGAATCATTTAATATCGTCAAATGTTGATATCCTTCAGATTGTGGATATATTTGAAAGGTTTAATGGTGGGAGTCCTCTTTGACTCGTATAATACTGAATTGGTTAAAATTGCTAAGTCCCTTTTTGACTTGGGCAATGTTTTTGAGATACATATATTTAGCGCTTGAAGCCCTTGTAGATTTGTATATATTAGATTCTTAAAAATGTTCTAAGTCCTTGGCTATATATTTATATAAAAAATTCATCCGTGTAGCTTAAATATTAGAACATTGATTTAACATCAAGTAAATAACTTCTTAATATTATTTAGCCTCACTAAAAGTATTTTGGTGGAGGTTACCCTCCATTCTTGTGAAACTTAAGAGGTAAATAATTTAGCCAAACATTTTGAAATTAAGAGTGTTTGGGAAGCCTGGCTTCACCCCCAAACCAGGTGTTCAAGGTCACACCTCGGGTAGTATTTTAAAAGTTGAATGCCCAAGAAGTTATTATTATTATTATTATTATATTATTATTATTATTATTATTATTATTATTATTATTATTATTATTATTATTATTATTTTATTATTAGCACCGCCGTCTTACTACCCGTTTGGGTTATACGCACTTACGCTAATGTGTAATGGTAGGGTGATTGTGAGATGAAATGAAGGACCTACAGTTTAACGTGGAATCCGAACCACGATGGAGGCCTGGCATTCCCCACATTCACAAGTTGTGCCCAAGAAGTTATTTTGGAATGGTCTTCTCCCCAGAAAATGTTGAAAGCTGGATTATTCTAGAATTTGAAATTATTTTCCTACAGAAATATTTTTTAGAAGCTAACTTAGGCCTATTTGTAGACACAGAAAAAATTGTTTGTTATAAAATGTTTGATTCAAAGCAGGTTAATAGAACTTCTGATAACAGGTTGTTTGATCAAAATAACAAACTTGTGAACCACATGCCTATTAAAGTTATCAACTGAATAAATTATCTTTTTTATTACAAAACTTTATGTTTTTAATATTAATGTTGATGTATCTGATTCATATTTTAGATTACAGTGGCTAAGAAAATAATATACTAGTTGAGAAGTCAAGTTATTAAAAATAAATATGTACACCATACAACAGAAGTTTAATTCAATATTCTTGTTACCATTTTATGCTTAAATTTAAAACACATTTAATTTAGTATTTTTATTTTATATACATTCATGTAGGCCTATGTTGGGCCAAATATGGCCGTTTCTTTATCTTTAATCCATGTGAATATTGTGGAGTCATTAAATATGAGTTTAATTCAATTATCTTAGATTTACCATTATATTTACCATAATAGGGCCCAATAAAACCATTTGATACTTTGTCAAAAAAAAATTAATTCATGTTTCAAATCATTACAAAAGGCACATTTCATTTTTTAATAGTTGGCTTTAGATGTTGGTTCTAAAGTTGTATACGAAATGGTTTCCATTGCAGACTTAAAAGTCTGTACAAAGAAGGCAGGTGTAATCGGTGGCAATCTGCCGAGGACAGGAGGTGGACCTCCTCCAGAAGACATAATGACCGATGTCCAGAAAAGAATGTGGGTTTGCTTTGACAAGTATCTGTTGAGGGCTTTGAGTCAGCAGTTGAAGTCAGGGTATATTGAGCGACAAAATAAAATACTTGACCTAAATTGAAATTAAAGATAATAACATTTTGATTTATCTCACTTGAAAATATCCCAGAAAATACTGTCAAAACACTCACAACCATATAATACTGTCGACACTCTCAAACACTTCAATATTACATTCTAACATCCTGAGGGAAAAGAATACTTTCAAAACACTCACAAACACATTATATTATCCTCAGACAAACTTTGTTAACCCGTGAACTGGTTAATAATGAGTCAGCACTGTATTTGAAGCCCAATGGACCTTTCATGGCTCCTAGCATTATCAGCATCACCAAAAGGAATGTTCTCAAATCCTTGCTCTAACAAAGGTACACACATGTTGTGCAGTGCAACACAAGTGTTAATTATCTTATTATTATTATTATTATTATTATTATTATTATTATTATTATTAGCACCGCGTCTTACTACCCGTTCAGGTTATACGCACTTACGCTAATGTGTAATGGTAGTGTGATTGTGAGATGAAATGGAGGACCTACAGTTTAACGTGGAATCCGAACCACGGTGGTGGCCTGGCATTCCTCACATTCACAAGATTTCTTGTCAGAGGTGAAGGAAGGGTTTGGTAATCAGATAAATCTGTGCCTGGACCGAGGATTGAACCCCGGCCGCCAGCACAGAAGTCTGACACCTTACCCCTAGACTACCAGGTCACCGTTAATTATCTTAGATGTAGTTGGAGGATGGTAGTGAAGAGTGCGCTGCTTTAATAAACATCGCCAACATGCCTTCAAGAGGCCAATGGTACTCTGACGGTCTGTATATGTGACATCAGGAGTGTTAGCCACGGCGTTGAGAATTGGTGTAATTAAGAAGGCTCTAGCAGATAGCCACTATCAACTGTAACATATAAATAGTTTAATATTATAGTACTATAAATTAATATAGTTAATTAATTTAAATTAGTCAATAAATGGTGCCTTGATATGGGAATCAAACCCTGGACCCTTGGCTGAGCGTTCCAGGATTAGTCCCATACCCACTCATATTTTAAGGCAGAGTCTGTGATGGAGGTGTGGAATCATCAACTACTTGGAGCTATTGTAATGTAAGAGTTAATTAGCTAAATATTACAGTTAAAAAAAGGATGATGTGAAATACTCAAAATACCATAAATGCTTGAGTTCTGTCATCCATGGTCCTTCCTAAACACAGGACACATTTTTACAAATGGGAGGCTGATTGAGAGCAAAATTGCATTTATAATCATAAGTAGGGTTACTTGACCAAATACGATAACAAGTGAGAATCCTAAGGTCATCTCAGCTGAAGACCGAGAACCTGAGATTCTCTACGACAAGAACATAGAAGAGCAGAGTAGTCTCAAGACTGAAAATGGAAAACAAAATAGTTTTAAAAACAGTGTTCCAGAGTTGAGTTGGGTGGACGGTCAAACTTCCATCAAAATTGCTACTGTGAATTGATAATATAAAATTCAATTGTGGAGTAATTGTCTTTGTTATGTATGACTTTTGTTACATATAGTTTTTGGTCAGATTAGTTAATTGTATTGTAGATTAATTTTGGGACTTGTGTTTAGATGGGATAGTGCTTACTGTATTTGGTATTTGATTTTCTTATTTAACGAGTCACTTTCATTTTTTGAAGTGACTCAGGGTGGGAGTATGTAGAAAATTATGTTTTTTTTTGTCAATACTACCGATATTCATATTTTCTCATTGGTTTCTCCTCCCTGTAGAATATTATGATCTGTGCTTAAAAAAATACAACAATCTGTGTGTGATTAAAGTTTATGCTATTTAGTACTTTACATCGTTATTTTTTTAACTGTAATATTTATGTAGTTAACTGTTACATTACAGCTTTCATTGAAACCATTGCCACTGGTCACTGTAGTTGACTGCTTGCTGATTTGACAAAGTGTACAATACAATACAAGATTGCACTTATATGCGAATTAATGCAAATCAACACACAAAGGTGTAAATCTTGGATAGCTCAGTGGTTAGAGCATTGACACACTAAGCCAAGGATCTCAGGTTCAATTCCTGTGTCTAGGAATCATTTTTCAACTAATTTGAATTAATTGAATTGTAACCTGTTCCATATGGACATGCTGTAACTAACATCCATTTACACCTTTATGTGTTGATTTGCAGTAAAATAGTTAACCTTATGGGTGCAAACATGCCACTTTTAAAATTTATTTTAAAGTTTTAAGGCTGTTACTTTACATTTAGGTTTTATAATGAGATTGTAGCAATTTATGTTTATTATTGTGGGCTAAATGAAAGTAAAACCATTTGAAGGCTACAGGAAAATATAAAAATGAAATTTTTGTTTTAACAATGTAGGCCTACTCAAATATTTGTCTTGATTGGTAGGCTGGCTATATCTATATTGCGCAAATAGATTGGTTAAGTTTTTTTTAGTTAACCTAGCAAAATATGATGTGTTTTGCAACATGCAGATTTCAATTTGATTATGTGTAGCCTACTCTAAATAACCACATATGTTTTGTTTTTGTTCTAATGATTAAAATTTATAGATCCTAACACACAAGCGTAATTAGTATATGCGTATAAATAACCCGAACGAGAACAGACGTAGTGATTACAAAAATGGATCCAATAGAGAGACCAGTTAGCACCACTCTTCATTTTCAGCCATGTTTTTAGAAGCGGTACTAATTCAAGTGAAAAATACGTGTCAAAACAACTAGCATATTAGTAAGCTAATACTAGTAAACTTGCATTAGTCCACTAACATCGTGTCAACGAGCCTTATTCTTACTATAAGCGAAAAATAGACCCCTAGTTTTAAAACCTGCGAGTAGACTCACCAGTCACAGGCTGAATGCTAAAAGTAAAAATGCTAGTCTTGAAATAAATGCTTCTTTTGTGCTGCAAGTTGATCTACTATCGAATACGGCTTACTCGCTAGTGACTGAATTTTAAATCTGACCAAATCGCATTCCCGGTGACGTATCTATGAAATAGACCAATGAAATTAAAACGAGGATTTCCACGATATGATTTTTTGGAAGGAGATATAAAAGATTTTGATTTTATTAATGTGCTAACTGTGCTTTAAATATATTTTTGTCTTTGTTTTTGAAGTGGGTTCTAGTGTATAGTGTTAGTTTGTGTTTATTGTATATACTTAGTAAATTATATATCAAAAAGAGTGATCTCACTACTTAATAAAGACTCAGCTACTTAAATATTTCTGAAAACCAAAAGTTACTTTTAGTTCATTTTATGGAAGAAAACAATAAATTAATAAAAGGAAGATTTGACAATGCCTTCCGTAAAACGGATGCAGATAATTTATGGGATGAATTGACTGTGTAGCATTTATAAAAAATCTACAAGTTCAAGATCAAAACAATAAAACTGGACACTATAGTTTCAAGTGATATCCTAGCATAACAGCAAAAGTAATGGATAAACTCACCAAGGCCCCATTCATCTGTGTGTACGTCCCTAGCTGGCTTCCCCCACAGACACAACCGGTCACCGCAAACATAATGTGTTGACTGACAGCGCGAGGCCTGGAGGTACTTCAATAATGTATTCTCGCAAAGGATGCTGGGAAAAAAGTATGACGTTTCCGGCTCGAGAAGGTTGCGTTAGCAAATAAGACTATTCTGGAATTTCCCCGACACTGCTCGCCGCATACTCCCTGTCCACTACTACCCCTTCTCTCTCTCTTTTGTTTATGTGTTTTCTCTTGTATGTGTAATCCCTCCTTCCCTCCACTCTGAGCAACTAAGATAAAATAAATACTGGTAGGAAAACGGCGATAAAGACACACTTGACCGGATAGCAACCTAGCTCTAAATTATCTTTTGGCCTTTCTATGTCTAAATTTATTTTTGGCTTAAATATAATTTTTTATATTACGACTTCAAATTATAAAGTTCATTAAGCTCGGAAAAACCTTTAATATGTTTAATCCTCTTTAACTTGCAAAATATTTAATATGCTCTTTGAATCTGGAAGACATTATAATTTTATAAGTCCATCAAACTTTTATATATTATTAAATGTTTTGAAAATATATTTGGAATTTAAAGTCATTTTGACTTATGTAATACTTAATATTTTCCAATCATGATTCCCTTTAGACTTGGGAACCCTGCGAGATGTTTTACTGTTGGAGTCCTTTTGACTTGTAATATAATTATTATGTGTAATGTTCACTAATGTGTAATTTGTATAAAAAGCCTTGTTGGCGTGGGAGATTTATAATACGTAAATCATAGACGTGTTAAAAATGAGAAGTATGTTATATGATTATGACGTTATATCTGTAAAGTTCTTAGACTTGTGTAATACGTATTATGTGTAAACATTGGAGTTCATCAGACTTAAATAATTTTGAAACGTTTATCTTTAAAGTCCTTAGACTTGTGTAATATGTACTATGTGTAAACTTTAGAGTCCATCAGACTTAAGTAATTTTGAGACGTTTATCTTTAAAGTTCTTACTTCTTAGGCTAGTGAATCATTTAATATCGTCAAATGTTGATATCCTTCAGATTGTGGATATATTTGAAAGGTTTAATGGTGGGAGTCCTCTTTGACTCGTATAATACTGAATTGGTTAAAATTGCTAAGTCCCTTTTTGACTTGGGCAATGTTTTTGAGATACATATATTTAGCGCTTGAAGCCCTTGTAGATTTGTATATATTAGATTCTTAAAAATGTTCTAAGTCCTTGGCTATATATTTATATAAAAAATTCATCCGTGTAGCTTAAATATTAGAACATTGATTTAACATCAAGTAAATAACTTCTTAATATTATTTAGCCTCACTAAAAGTATTTTGGTGGAGGTTACCCTCCATTCTTGTGAAACTTAAGAGGTAAATAATTTAGCCAAACATTTTGAAATTAAGAGTGTTTGGGAAGCCTGGCTTCACCCCCAAACCAGGTGTTCAAGGTCACACCTCGGGTAGTATTTTAAAAGTTGAATGCCCAAGAAGTATTATTATTTATATTATTATATTATTATTATTATTATTATTATATTATTTATTATTATTATTATTATTATTAGCACCGACGTCTTACTACCCGTTTGGGTTATACGCACTTACGCTAATGTGTAATGGTAGGGTGATTGTGAGATGAAATGAAGGACCTACAGTTTAACGTGGAATCCGAACCACGATGGAGGCCTGGCATTCCCCACATTCACAAGTTGTGCCCAAGAAGTTATTTTGGAATGGTCTTCTCCCCAGAAAATGTTGAAAGCTGGATTATTCTAGAATTTGAAATTATTTTCCTACAGAAATATTTTTTAGAAGCTAACTTAGGCCTATTTGTAGACACAGAAAAAATTGTTTGTTATAAAATGTTTGATTCAAAGCAGGTTAATAGAACTTCTGATAACAGGTTGTTTGATCAAAATAACAAACTTGTGAACCACATGCCTATTAAAGTTATCAACTGAATAAATTATCTTTTTTATTACAAAACTTTATGTTTTTAATATTAATGTTGATGTATCTGATTCATATTTTAGATTACAGTGGCTAAGAAAATAATATACTAGTTGAGAAGTCAAGTTATTAAAAATAAATATGTACACCATACAACAGAAGTTTAATTCAATATTCTTGTTACCATTTTATGCTTAAATTTAAAACACATTTAATTTAGTATTTTTATTTTATATACATTCATGTAGGCCTATGTTGGGCCAAATATGGCCGTTTCTTTATCTTTAATCCATGTGAATATTGTGGAGTCATTAAATATGAGTTTAATTCAATTATCTTAGATTTACCATTATATTTACCATAATAGGGCCCAATAAAACCATTTGATACTTTGTCAAAAAAAAATTAATTCATGTTTCAAATCATTACAAAAGGCACATTTCATTTTTTAATAGTTGGCTTTAGATGTTGGTTCTAAAGTTGTATACGAAATGGTTTCCATTGCAGACTTAAAAGTCTGTACAAAGAAGGCAGGTGTAATCGGTGGCAATCTGCCGAGGACAGGAGGTGGACCTCCTCCAGAAGACATAATGACCGATGTCCAGAAAAGAATGTGGGTTTGCTTTGACAAGTATCTGTTGAGGGCTTTGAGTCAGCAGTTGAAGTCAGGGTATATTGAGCGACAAAATAAAATACTTGACCTAAATTGAAATTAAAGATAATAACATTTTGATTTATCTCACTTGAAAATATCCCAGAAAATACTGTCAAAACACTCACAACCATATAATACTGTCGACACTCTCAAACACTTCAATATTACATTCTAACATCCTGAGGGAAAAGAATACTTTAAAAACACTCACAAACACATTATATTATCCTCAGACAAACTTTGTTAACCCGTGAACTGGTTAATAATGAGTCGCACTGTATTTGAAGCCCAATGGACCTTTCATGGCTCCTAGCATTATCAGCATCACCAAAAGGAATGTTCTCAAATCCTTGCTCTAACAAAGGTACACACATGTTGTGCAGTGCAACACAATGTTAATTATCTTATTATTATTTATTATTATTTATTATTAGCACCGCGTCTTACTACCCGTTCAGGTTATACGCACTTACGCTAATGTGTAATGGTAGTGTGATTGTGAGATGAAATGGAGGACCTACAGTTTAACGTGGAATCCGAACCACGGTGGTGGCCTGGCATTCCCACATTCACAAGATGTCTTGTCAGAGGTGAAGGAAGGGTTTGGATAATCAGATAAATCTGTGCCGGACCGAGGATTGAACCCCGGCCGCCAGCACAGAAGTCTGACACCTTACCCCTAGACTACCAGGTCACCGTTAATTATCTTAGATGTAGTTGGAGGATGGTAGTGAAGAGTGCGCTGCTTTAATAAACATCGCCAACATGCCTTCAAGAGGCCAATGGTACTCTGACGGTCTGTATATGTGTCACAGGAGTGTTAGCCACGGCGTTGAAATTGGTGTAATTAAGAAGGGTCTAGCAGATAGCCACTATCAACTGTAACATATAAATAGTTTAATATTATAGTACTATAAATTAATATAGTTAATTAATTTAAATTAGTCAATAAATGGTGCCTTGATATGGGAATCAAACCCTGGACCCTTGGCTGAGCGTTCCAGGATTAGTCCCATACCCACTCATATTTTAAGGCAGAGTCTGTGATGGAGGTGTGGAATCATCAACTACTTGGAGCTATTGTAATGGAAGAGTTAATTAGCTAAATATTACAGTTAAAAAAAGGATGATGTGAAATACTCAAAATACCATAAATGCTTGAGTTCTGTCATCCATGGTCCTTCCTAAACACAGGACACATTTTTACAAATGGTAGGCTGATTGAGAGCAAAATTGCATTCATAATCATAAGTAGGGTTACTTGACCAAATACGATAACAAGTGAGAATCCTAAGGTCATCTCAGCTGAAGACCGAGAACCTGAGATTCTCTACGACAAGAACATAGAAGAGCAGAGTAGTCTCAAGACTGAAAATGGAAAACAAAATAGTTTTAAAAACAGTGTTCCAGAGTTGAGTTGGGAGGACGGTCAAACTTCCATCAAAATTGCTACTGTGAATTGATAATATAAAATTCAATTGTGGAGTAATTGTCTTTGTTATGTATGACTTTTGTTACATATAGTTTTTGGTCAGATTAGTTAATTGTATTGTAGATTAATTTTGGGACTTGTGTTTAGATGGGATAGTGCTTACTGTATTTGGTATTTGATTTTCTTATTTAACGAGTCACTTTCATTTTTTGAAGTGACTCAGGGTGGGAGTATGTAGAAAATTATGTTTTTTTTTGTCAATACTACCGATATTCATATTTTCTCATTGGTTTCTCCTCCCTGTAGAATATTATGATCTGTGCTTAAAAAAATACAACAATCTGTGTGTGATTAAAGTTTATGCTATTTAGTACTTTACATCGTTATTTTTTTAACTGTAATATTTAGTAGTTAACTGTTACATTACAGCTTTCATTGAAACCATTGCCACTGGTCACTGTAGTTGACTGCTTGCTGATTTGACAAAGTGTACAATACAATACAAGATTGCACTTATATGCGAATTAATGCAAATCAACACACAAAGGTGTAAATCTGGATAGCTCAGTGGTTAGAGCATTGACACACTAAGCAAGGATCTCAGGTTCAATTCCTGTGTCTAGGAATCATTTTTCAACTAATTTGAATTAATTGAATTGTAACCTGTTCCATATGGACATGCTGTAACTAACATCCATTTACACCTTTATGTGTTGATTTGCAGTAAAATAGTTAACCTTATGGGTGCAAACATGCCACTTTTAAAATTTATTTTAAAGTTTTAAGGCTGTTACTTTACATTTAGGTTTTATAATGAGATTGTAGCAATTTATGTTTATTATTGTGGGCTAAATGAAAGTAAAACCATTTGAAGGCTACAGGAAAATATAAAAATGAAATTTTTGTTTTAACAATGTAGGCCTACTCAAATATTTGTCTTGATTGGTAGGCTGGCTATATCTATATTGTGCAAATAGATTGGTTAAGTTTTTTTTAGTTAACCTAGCAAAATATGATGTGTTTTGCAACATGCAGATTTCAATTTGATTATGTGTAGCCTACTCTAAATAACCACATATGTTTTGTTTTTGTTCTAATGATTAAAATTTAGAAAACTTTGAATAGGCCCTATAGTAATTTCAAAATTACATCGGCCTAGTTACATGAAATCACTAGTATAGTTAAACTATAATCAAACTAACCTAAAAGCCATGCATTTCTCATTCTGGCATCAAATTTATTGACTAGCATGGCACGCACACCAGACCATCTCAGAACATATTAGTCATGTGTGTGTCCCGGAAACTTTAGCCAGATTGATAATATCTGTTGGTCAGCATCAGCAATCTATCAATCAAACAAGTAGATAATATATTGTTGGCTTACCGCACTGAAAAGAATATATTGTTAATATTGATTATACTGTTATGTCTATTCAAGAGTAGAAATACTCACAATTTGCACATTAATTGAATGGAAACCCTTCCAGTTGCTGTATGCATGTTCAGGGTGAGAAGAACGTAAATAATCAAATGAATGGAATTAATGTAAATATTTAAACAAATGGAAATGTCACCACATGATACTGTACCAAAGGTATTTTAATTTACAATTAGTTAACATATATATTTCCACCATAACAAAACATAACCTTCCATGTGTCTGCAACATGTTTCATGAAACCTCAGATGTTTAATATTCCACACTAAACTACTGTAATGACGAACACACCATTTTGATCCTCTCTTAGGCTATCTTGGTCCTATTCCATTACTTTTAATAGCATACATTTTTTTAAACAAAATAGTTTAGTCTAACAACTTAATATAAATTTGTATCTACTGACACATGAAGGGTTAGGTTAAGTAAGGTTGGGAAAGTTTCATCCAAACATATTAAAGACGTTGCACCAAAATACTTAGGCCTATTATTACTCTATTTTGTGTCTCAAATACCAATGAAATACATTAGCTAAGTGTTTCCCAACTATGAATAAATATATATTATTATAATATATACGGTATGTGGGGGCAAAAACCCACACGGGGCAAAACCCGCATGTCTTTTTTTTACTCATAACGTGTAATTTAATCATCGGCCTCCAGGGTGCAGATAGGTTGCAACCCCACCAGTTATGTAGAAGAAACATATGGCGGGTGGATGTCAGCACAACGGAAAAATGAGGTAAGTGTATTTTAACCAGTTTTTATGTAATATTTCCCATGATTTACTTGAATGTTATCAGCAGATTAATGAAGATATTACAAAATGTAACTTGCTGTTTGAAGGCAAGAGGTGAGGTCTGTTATTATCTAAGAACTCACTGGCAATTTTCATAGCTCTATTGGAGCTGTTGGACTCTCAAGCAAATATTTGGTTGAACCATTAACAGGTGTTTTATATGGTAGGCCTACTCCTAAGAATTGGGGTGCAATTCGTAAAATAAACATAAAGCAGGAAATCAAGCTGGTCCTTCATCAAAACAACCAGCTTTAGAACAAGAAGATCAAATTGAGGATCCTTTTTCTCCAGGGACTGTGGAACAAATTCATAATGCTTTAAAGTATAATCCATAGTATCAACAGATGGCTCCTCCAATTCAACCTATGGTTGTTCAAGATGGTCCAGAAGCTACAGCAGCTGGAGGCAATACTGGAGGTAGTGGTGGGCGTGCTCATGGAGGTGCTGGTGCAGTACAAAAATTTTATATTCATCGTTTTCGATCTCTAAATAATGTAATTACTTTAAATTATAGAAACAATTTTAAATGGCGAATGTGGGTTATGCTTGGCAACCAGAAAATTTACTTGCAAATAATAGATCATTATCTAGTGGTTTACTAACATCTTTAATTGGTATTCCTCTTGATTTTTTTACCCATGTATATAAATAATGCTGAATGGGATTTAATTAAAGGAGCTAAAAATGCAAAAGTTAAACATTGTTCAATGACTTTAACTCCATGTGGTTATAATGCATCTTTTGATACAAATTCTAGTTTATCAGGTTCTGCTCATTCTCAACATTATATTGAAGGATTATATTCTTATACTTTGTTTCAAGATTATCCTTGTTTTTTATTAAAATATACTCCAAATAATACAAATCCTATGAAACCTACAGTATCTTTAGAGCCTAATAATACTTTTAAGTTATACTGATTTAACAGATGATATGTATAATAATCCTCTTTCTCAAGCTATTGTACAAGGTAATTCTTGGCCTTGGTATATTCAAACTCTAAATTTAGCTAAATATGCTAATGCAGTTGGTAGTTATTTTCAAGCATCTCAAAGTGATTTTAAACAATATAATATTGCTAATGAAATTTTAAGATTTAATTTTACTGATGCTTGTGTATTAAAACATTCTTTTCATGAAGAATGGACTCCAGATAATGGCCTTATTTGGAAAAATCATGTAGACTTTGGTATTGGTTTAACTAATATGGTATTTAATAATCAAAATGCATGGCAAGGTCAAGATGTTAGTATTCAAGATGCTACTAATCACTATTCTACAATTACTTATACAGCTTGTGGTAAAGAAGCTATTGTTTGGAATAATAAAAGAGATGACATATTTAAATTTGGTCAAAGGATTGAAAAATCACCTTTATTTTTTAATGGGTCTCATCCTACCAAAAATACACAACCAAAAGTTATTTGTATGGGTTTAAATCCAGTTAAAAGTTCTGTTCCTGGAGATGAGGCTAATTTTGTTCAATCTCATGGAGATTTTTATATGGAATGTTCTATTGTTATTGAATGTGATTTAATACTGGTCCAGGAACAGGTATGCCTGTTAATAGTACTAAAGAAATGATTTTTGCTAATCCAGATAAAATAAAGATCTTTTGGAAATGATTCTTATGCTTTCTGTGGTTCGAACCGAGGAATTTTGGTTCAAGAAATAGGTAATGCTACTCCTGCACCAACACAGGCTCACGCTCCTGTTCAACGACCTCAAAGAGAAAGTGAATCTCAAGTTAAACCAACTCCTAAACGTCCTAAAGTTTCTACTTCTACTACTATAATGAGACCAGATCAAATTAGAACTTATGATCATGTAAACCATAGACAATAATGTAAATAAAACAAACATTGTAAATTGTAATTTTATTATATATTAGTATTAAATACAAATACAATATTATTTTTTATTCCAAAATCCCATATTCCTTAAAAAGTTCAAATGTATACATAGGGTTTAGTTTTCTAGAAACCCAAGGTAAATTACTATATTTAACATCTCTAACTTTATGTCTATAAATTCTAGATTTCCAGACATTGCCTAGAAAAAGTTCACAATTTGATGCCATTAAAAAGCAGTTTTATTAATTATTGCATCACTTTTATGTTTTACACTAACATTTATAGCATCACCACTAAATAAACTTTTCATTAGTCCTATAGCTAACCTATCAAATGATGGATCATCTATTACAACTACACGTTTATTGTAACAATCTTGTAAACCAAATTGAGATAATTTGTTATTTTTACTACAATAACCTACATTAATCATTGAATCTGCAATCATTGTAAAAAATGTAGATTTTAAAGAATTAGGATCACCATATAAGTAAATAACACAACACTTTTCGTTACATCTGTCTAAAACTCTATATAAATTAGTTAGAAATTCTCCAATCCTTTCTTGATCTTCATTAAATTGAAAATTTAACCATAATTTTACAATATTTCTAGTTTCTTCTATATTCAAATAATAATTAGAAAAATTACCCAAAGACTTAAAGACAATTCTTTCAACAGGCATTAATGGATTTTGATTAGTTAGCCAAGCAGTCGTGGTATACTGAAACAAACAAAACAACAATAATTAAATAAATACAAAAAATTGCTGGGATAAGGTGTACTTGATTATAAACATTTTATTGTTTCAGGAATTTGAGCAGGAAGAGGTGGTACGCAGAGACACTCAGCAGACTTCTGATAATTCCACAGCTTCAACATCTTCAATGCTTTCCTCACAATCAACTCTTCAAACCCCTTGGAACAAAAAACCAAGAATGCAAGGTCCAATTTCGAAGCAAAACGAGCTTTTACAAAAAGTATGTACCCTTTTGGAAACCTCATCGAACCCTGACAGTAACATTCCAACTATTGCTAAATCTTGAGGAGATACATTTCTGACTTTAGCGTTCAGACAAAGAGGTTTCAAAGAGAAAGCAATAAATGACATCCTTTTTGAGGCAAGCTTGGGGACACTTCATCGCGACTCCGTTAAAATAAATAAGTTTGAGACTGGTTGGCATGAGGATTGACGGCTGTATTGTCAATATTATTGATCGTGTAAGACCCACTTAAAGAAAACTAAATTTTCAAAGAAAACCAATCAGAATATGATAATTTTAATAATACCCTCATATCTAAGGTTTTTCTAACAAATTCTGAAAAACTTCTGTGATTGTCCAAGTAGTTTACGAGAAACGATGAGTTATTGATTTTTGAGTATTTGCCATGGTCACTTGGAACAAATGCCCGAGTTGGCGACTCGTCTAAGCAGACACAACTCAGGTGGCTTGGAGGGTCATTGTAATGCTACTGATTTGCCCCTAAAGAATATGTGAGAGCATTGACAATATCGTCCTAATTTTATAAACATATTTAATTTTATTTGAACTTTATAATATATTACGTGGCGCTTAAAGAACTTCTTCTTCTAAGAAGGCATGAGCCACTGACAAGTGACGTCAGAGTGCGTGACGTTAAGTGAGTCTATATGACAATTTAAGGTTTTTAAATAATAACTTCCTGTTCTGGAAAGATCGATTAGAAATTTTAAAAGGTAATTTGAGGCAGCTTCCGGCTCTCAGACCTTCTACTGCCACCGAGATGTTTTTTTCTTGTATTTTAATTTTTTATAACATCTTCAAGAATGTTCTTTTCGACGAGAGTTATATACTAGGTAAGGTGAAATCACTAGCAGTGGCAGAAGAAGCTCACTATGACTGTCTGTCACTCCAGCTTTCAATACGTACGGTCGTGTATTACATTATCAGTCGCGTCTCGAAATTGTTAACATGATCAGTTTTACGATCAAAACAATAGTGACATTAAAATAAAATCACAACTAACCTAATAATTGTGTATTATTTCAAGAGTTCAACAATTGGCGCTCAATCACAGGGCTATAAATACCAATTATATCATCAAGGTACCGTACCGCTTTAATTAGTGCTCGATCAAGGGCCAATTATCAGCTAATTAAACATAAACACATCAATTAGCGCCTAATGTGAGGCGAATAAAACCATAATTCTTCAATTAGCGCCCATCGCGGTGCAAGAAATAAAACCAAATACATCAATTGGCGCCCAATCGCGACGCGAGTCCTCGAATCCTCTAGATTAGAAAGAGACTCCACCGACTGAAAGACACGCGGCACACTACAAGGCACACCAACGACTAACAACGTACTGAGGTGGAACAAGCTGACCGAAAACATCAAATTAGTCAGATAAGCCTTAAATAAATTTACATTATTTTTAATTAATTAATAAGATTTAAATAACTTTGTTTTAATATTTTAGAATAATTAATTTTAGTAAATTTTGGAAGGGAAAATGGCAGATTCAAATGATAATAGTGACGCTAGTAGCTGTTCTGAAGAGGTAGAATATGAAAATAGACCTAGGAATCCGTTAGGTCTAGAACAATCAGATGAGGAAATAAGAGAAAGCGAACAGGACAATGAAGAGTCATTTGCAGAGGGAGAGAGAGAAGATAGGGCAGAAAAAGAAAGAAATGTTATAGTAGATGAGGAAGAAAGAGAAAATAATAGGGAACTAACAATGGTGCAGCAACCCATAGTAGATTTAACTCAAATTATGAAAATGTTACAGCAAATGGTAGCGAGTAATGAGGAAACTAAACAGGAAATAATAGATGCAATTAATCAGAAAATAGAAAAAAGTAGCCAAGAAATTAAACAGGGAACAGATGCAATGAAACAGGGAATAATAGAAGCAATTAATAATGATTTTAAGGAAAAGATCCATTCAGAGATCGAACCAGATACCACAATTCAGTCAGGGATCAAACCAGATAGTATGATCCAAACAGAGATCGAACCAGATACCCCAATTCAGTTAGAGATCGAACCACATAAAACGATCGAGTCAGAGATAGAACCACAGACTACGATGCAAACAGGGACCGAACGAGAGACTGCAACCCAATCTGAGGTTGAACCTAAAACTACAATTCAATCCAAAAGATCCGATCAGAGATCGAACCAGAGGCTACGATCTAAAAAGAGTTCGAACTGTAGAAAACAGTCCAGTCTGAAATCGAACCAGACACTAGGTGGGAAACTAAAAATAAAAATAAAGGGTTGTTTTCAATACATCACACTGAAAGTATTTCATCCAGGAGGCAATTAAAGAAACTTTAAATTTCGGATCGTTTAAATGTAAAAAATCAGCAGTTTAACTAAAGATTTAAATTTTACATAAGCAAAATAAGGGTAGCTATAATTATTTAGTCGTAGTAAGAAATGTTAATTTTAAACAAACATTCAACATATAGCATAACTACGTCTTTTCTGAAGAAAGGTAAGAGGGTTTCGCACCTGAATCACATCTAAAATAGAAATTGTAAAGAAACCATTATTGACCAAACACTAAAGCGGGGTTTCCACATGCAATGATTATTGGCGCCAGGAGTATGCCAGTTTAATGGCGCCAATATTAATGGCGCCAGCTTGTGTTTCCACATTCATCAATCAGTTTTCTACTGGCGCAGTATTCAACATGGCGTCAACTGCCGTAGTTAATGCAAGTATTGATGTCGTAGTACAAATAGTGTCTTTAGAACTCCAGAAAATATTAAAAAGAAATAAACGAAAGCATAGATGGTGGGTTCGTAAATGGATTTCACGTAGAGATGATTTGGGTGCGTCGAATACTTTAATTCAAGAGCTAGCTAGTGAAGACTCAGAAGCATATTTTAATCATTTGAGAATGACACAATATAAGTTTATGTTTTTGTTGACCTGCATTTCCAATCAAATTCAAAAAACAAATACTCACATGAGGGATGCTGTACCAGCTTGTTTAAAACTGCAAGTAACACTAAGATTTCTGGCTTCTGGGGATTCGTTTTCATCTTTGCAGTATACCTACCGCATCCCAAAAAGTACAATTTCAAAATTTATATGTGAAGTGCTGGATGCTATTTACAATGCCTTGAAGGAATATTTGAAGGTAAGTTGTCAAATAGCTTTATTAAATTTATTTAAAAAGCAACAAGTTCAAGAGAAAAACGATTACAATGATATATATACCCTCTATCCTAGTTATCACTATGTCAAGCTAGCATTATTATGTCTAGCTCCATGTTCACTTTATTTTAAAACAATTGAAAAGCAAAAAGTGCAAGAGTAATAAAATTACAATGAAATATATTTACACGTTTGATTCTAGTTAGTACTATGCCAAGCTTGCATTATTATGTCTCTGGCTCCATGGTCACTGGTAGTGCACTTTTGACCTACGGTTTGTAGTTGAATGAGATCGTTAGATGTTTCTTCCATTAAAGAGGACGATGAAGAATATGGACTTGAAGCAGATTGAGAATACTGTGTGGATGGTACTGCAGTTGAAAATGAGGCTCCCCGACATAATCTTTTTTGAACTAAATAATGTAATATGTCAGACTGGCATTCTAAAGCAGTATTTATTGGAAGTTGTCTTAAATGAGCAGCAACTGTTTTTCCAAAGACTTCAAATTCATCGGCTAACGGTTGAGGAACATGTTCTCGTCTAACAATCTCTTGCAGGGTGCTAACTGCTTTAGTAACAGCGTCTACATCATTAAATTTAGTTTTTTTTATAATCGGGTCCTTCCTTGTTAATTTTAGAATATGTCTTTGCTGTCACCTTTTCACGACAATTAATTGACTCACTTGAAGTCGATGGTTCAGGTGACTGGATAGTAGACCTATCTTTTGCAATCTCTTCTTTATCAAAATGATGAAGCTCATCAAATGTAGTTTCATTTCTCTTAGTTTCTTGACCTTCCTCATCATCTCCTTGCAACTCTTACGATTCCTAAAAATAAATTATTAATATAAGCTAGGTTTTTATAGTACTGTATATAATATTTTAATATTTTTTTTCAGACTCCATGTACAGAAAATGAATGGAATGAAGTGGAACATGGCTTCGCAACACGATGGAATTTCCCTCACTGTGTTGGGGCAGTTGACGGAAAGCACGTGATGATTAAATGCCCTAATAAAAGTAGTTCTACTTTTTATAACTTCAAAGGAACTTTCAGCACAATCATGCTAGCCTTAGTAGATAGTAATTACTGTTTCACTTATTTAGATGTGGGTGCAGCAGGAAGAGAATCAGATGGTGGTGTGTTTTCCCGTTCAAATTTGAAAATGGCAATTGAAGGAAAAACTCTTAATATGCCGAATAGCTGTGTCATTGTAGGGGATGACGCATTTCCTTTAAAGACTTATCTTTTGAAGCCCTATGCACGAAGTGGTATACTAACCTTTGAGCAAAAAATTTTCAACTACCGTCTCAGCAGAGCCAGACGCATAGTCGAAAATGCTTTCGGTATTTTAGTATCAAAATTTCGAGTATTTGAGAAACCTATTTCTTTGTCACCTGAAAAAGTTGATAAAATTGTGTTAGCTTGTTGTGCTCTCCATAATTGGTTGCGAAAGACCTCTCCTGCTGCATATCATCTTACTCCAGGATTGATACCGAAAACCTGGAAACTGGAGAGATACTGCCATGAACATGGCGTGAAATACGAGCAGATGGACTTTGCGACATAGGATCTGTTGGGAGCCATAACCATACAAGAGAAGCTGTATTGATTAGAGATAAATATGCTGGTTACTTCATAGCAGCAGGAAGAGTACCATGGCAAAATGAAATGATTTGAATTATTGTTACAATACATAATTAAATGATCAGAATAAACACTTACCAAAGTAGTCTTTGTATCCCTTGTTGCCACAATTCCATTTAGAAACCGGTTTGCCACCGAATACCAACCTACTGTTGGTTTGTATATGGCGTCTGTTGATGCTCCACTTTTGTAGGATTTTAATACTTTATGATGTTCTAGAGTATAGGCATTTCTAATACTACGTATTTTGGCCTTTGCAGCGCTTACATTAAATTCTTTGACTACATCGGACATAACCTCGACTATTTTTCTCAATGCCTCGTCTCTTTTATTTCTTTCTTTATATGAAGAAATTTTGTGGTTCCACAAGCATGGATACTGTTCATATGCCTCAAGGTACATTATTATATGTTCTGTTGACCATTTGTTTGCTAGTTTCGCCATCGTTCGTAAAAACACTATTAGCAATACAACACCGTTTACAAACAAACAAGATACTGGCGCCAAAAAGTTCAACTGCTCTTTACTTTACTGGCGCTATGATTTGTGGCGCCAGTCAGATGGCGCCAGTTGAATTGACGTGTTTCCATATGCCACTAAGCTGGCGCCAGTCGAGTGGCGCCACAAATCATTGCATGTGGAAACCCCGCTTTAGAGTCAAACCCGGTATATAATTTTAAATTTACAAGAATTAAATAGTTTCAGTTTAAGAAAAAAGTTAGGAATTTTGATTAATTAATAGACGATCTTGGAAATCTGAATAAATATATTATTTCATAAATGATGCATTTTTCTTAGAATCAAGATAAGGATTTTAATATTTATGTGGGGGTCATTTTAAATTTAATTTATTAAATTTTATAAGGTTTAAGAAGGTATTGATAAAAAACATAAACGGAATCACAGAGTAAAGATGAGGAGCTGAAGAGTAAGATCCAAGATATCTAGAGAAATTAATTTAGATATGCACTTGAGTGCTTATTACAATAAGTTAAGATGCGTGGAAGAGAGGCCAGTAGAGTCTTGTTTAAAATATTTTTTTTTTTTTTCATATGTCCGAGTTAAGGTGTTTTGGTTAAGATTGAAGAGATAAGGTTTATTGAGGTTGAGGAGTTAAGGTTTTTTGCAGACATGACTTGGCTATGGGTAAGTCATGATCTCTGTTGTTCAATCGTCGTAATGTAATTTAAGGATGGCCCGAGGGCATCTAGCAGCGTTGAGAAGATAAGGTTTATTGAGTGAGGAGTTAAGGTTAATTAAGGCATGGACTCTGCTACGGGCAAGCCATGATTAATAACTTCATTTTCTGGTGAGTAAAGGGAACACCAAAGATCAGGTATCAGGTATTCACAAACATAGAGCTAGCACAACGCAGCCTATAAAGAATCAGTACCAATAAATGAGGCAAAGGCCTAAGCTTTCCACTAAAAATATGCGATAAATGGCCAATGGTTAATTCTGGATTAAAATTTAAAGATATTGAGGAGATTGTGAAGAAGTTTAAAAGGGTATTCTGTTATTGCGTGATGTAACAGCCAATGCTAATGTATTAACAAGGTTAATGAGAGCTAATTAGGGTGTTGTACCTAATTAGACTACTATAAAATATTTTTATTATAATTTCACTTTTTTTAAATGCCTAAGGCAAATGGGCAACATTCAAAAGGTTGTAATCTATAGAGACAGATACAGTTAAAAATTTTCGCTAATGAGAAATTAAATATTCAATCAAAAAGGGGAAGTTAATTTTAAATATTTCATATTGTGTATGACATGATTTCAAACGTACTTTATAATCCAAGATGGTCTTCTATATATTTCAAGTATTTTAATTTTATTTGAGGTTAGGTATCCTCATTAATAAAATTTTGGTAGGGTGATTCAGATGTTTTTATTTATTATTATCCTTTTTCTGCCTGAAACAATGTAATTATATATTTCTTAAAAGTAATTAGAGATATTTTGTAAATTCTATTTTGTGTCTTTAAGCGAATTATTCAGTATTTTAAGTGATGGCTCATATAGCAAGTTTGGCCATGAGGCTTTTAAGAGTATGTGTAGTATTAAGAGTGTTTATTAAGTATGTCAATATAATAATAATAATATAATAATAATAATAGTAAAAGTGGATTCGTGAAGGATCATAAAAAATGAATAAAAAGTGCAACGAAATGTTTAAACCAATAAATGATTAAAATACACTTTGATTAGTGACAAATAAATTCTATTTTTATAAAAAAGTTTAGTGTATTTTAATCAATTTTAAGGACGTTATAACAACGAATTTAGGGTTTTTTTAATAAAAAAAACTTTGATTAGTAATGATTAAATTCAAATTTTTTATATAATAAACTTAGATTATTTTATTTCAACTCATTGTAACTATGCTTAACAATTTTATATCTTTATATTTGATTTATCTAATTTCAACTTTTTGATTAACATTTTATATTTTAATGTTTGATTTATATAACTTCAACTTTTAATATATATATTATTATATATATATATATATATATATATATATATATTATATATATATATATATATACACACAACGTGTATCTAAAACATTGCATAAAACTTTGGCAAATATTCCTTGGGTTAAAATAGAATCATTCACATCAGCAACCTAGGGTCCATCTTGAATATTAAGGGTGGTATATACCCCTAAACATAGAGCTAAAAACGACTATTGTGTGAAATATTATGAAAATTGAGTAAGGTATTACAACGAATCTTTGTATACCACTTATTGAAACCTTGATCGTTAATAAACTAAATGTGCTGTTACCGTTACCCACCCCCATCATGTAAAAAGGGGGTGAGGGGGGGGCTGTAACACTTGTCTGCAATAAAATGTGTCAAAGTAATTATTACTAATTTTAACTTAAGATTACAAAACAAGGATTAAAATTAACAAAAAAAGGTGTCTTGGAGAAACTGTTTAGCTCTTTCCGTTTTCGAGATAATCACAAAAGTTTGAGCTCAGAGACAAGTGTAAATGCCTGCCAGGTAGGCAACCAGAATCGCGGTGTTACTTCGCACTGCAGTCGTTTAACCATTTTTACCGGCACGTGGACTATGTATCACGTAAATTTGGTAAACAAGGCTGGTTTGTGTGTAATGATGGAGAGACTCGGATACTTTTCCTTCTTCATAAGCTCCGATGTGTTGCTATTTATCACATTAGTAAGTTATGCTTACACAGTTCACACTTGGGTGAGATTTTAATCATTACACTCACTGGAGTATTGAAAGCTAGATTAAGAAATACTAACCGTAGTTCTTGTATGTTTTAATGCCTAGCTTCAAAAGCAGCTTCATAGCAAGTGTTCAAAATAGTGGCCCCTAACGTCATCGCAATAATTGAGGTGGCATATCAATGACTGGTGTAATCTTTCGAAAACACGTGGTGTTTCTTGAACCTTATCACATGCAGCACCTAGCCTGGCTAACAGGTCTTCCTCGGATTCAATGGCTGTCTCTTACACCAAAGCTTTGAAAAAACCCACAGAAATAAGTCTAACGGATTAAGGTAAGGAGAGCGTGGTGGCTACAAATCAGCTATACTGGTTGCCTACCTGGCAGGCATTTATACTTGTCTCTGAGCTCAAACTTGTGTGATTATCTCGAAAACGGAAAGAGCTAAACATTTTCTCCGAGACACCTTTTTTTGTTAATTTTAATCCTTGTTTTGTAATCTTAAGTTAAAATTAGTAATATTACTTTGACACATTTTATTGCAGACAAGTGTTACAGCCCCCCCTCACCCCTTTTTACATGATGGGGGTGGGTAACGGTAACAGCACATTTAGTTTATTAACGATCAAGGTTTCAATAAGTGTATACAAAGATTCGTTGTAATACCTTACTCAATTTTCATAATATTTCACACAATAGTCGTTCTAAGCTTTATGTTTAGGAGTGAATACGCCCTTAATATTCAAGATGGACCTAGGTTGCTGATGTGAATGATTCTATTCTCACCCAAGGAATAGCCTGCCAAAGTTTGATGCAATGTTTGAGGCAATGTTTTAGAGACATGTATTATATATATATATATATTATATATATATAAACTTTATGTAAACTTACAGTCAGAAAACACCACTTCAAATATTATCATTCAAGAACAACACTATACAGGATGTTCCAAATCATTGGAACTTATGCAAATATTGTAATTTGTGAAACTTTATACAGTTTATATGCGAAAAATGATCATGTTTTTTTTCCTTTTTTAGCAAAGCGTATCAAAAAGTATACGACTAGTCTCTACTTTCAGGTACACTTTGGGGGTTAATTGTAGTGTTACTGATTTGCCCCTAAAGAATATGTGAGAGCATTGACAATAATATCATCCTAATTTTATAAACATATTTAATTTTATTTGACCTTTATAATATATTACGTGGCGCTTAAAGCACTTCTTCTAAGAAGGCACGAGCCACTGACAAGTGACGTCAGAGTGCGTGACGCTAAGTGAGTCTATATGACAATTTAAGGTTTTTAAATAATAACTTCCTGTTCTGGAAAGATCGATTAGAAATTTTAAAAGGTTATTTGAGGCAGCTTCCGGCTCTCAGACCTTCTACTGCCACCGATATTTTTTTTCTTGTATTTTAATTTTTTATAACATCTTCAAGAATGTTCTTTTCGACGAGAGTTATATACTAGGTAAGGTGAAATCACTAGCAGTGGCAGAAGAAGCTCACTGTGACTGTGTCTGTCACTCCAGCTTTCAATACGTACGGTCGTGTATTCATTATCAGTCGCGTCTCGAAATTGTTAACATGATCAGTTTTACGATCAAAACAATAGTGACATTAAAATAAAATCACATCTAACCTAATAATTGTGTATTATTTCAAGAGTTCAACAATTGGCGCTCAATCACAGGGCTATAAATACCAATTATATCATCAAGGTACCGTACCGCTTTAATTAGTGCTCGATCACTGGCCAATTATCAGCTAATTAAACATAAACACATCGATTAGCGCCTAATGCGAGGCGAATAAAACCATAATTATTCAATTAGCGCCCATCGCGGTGCAAGAAATAAAACAATAATACATCATGTTGGGGTTCAAGAACCTCGAGAACTTCTTGTTGGATCTGAGGTGATGGTGTTTGGATATCACTCATGGTCATCCTCATTGTTTTGAGGAGGTGCAGGATTCATGGTGTGCTTCAACAACATAGGTACTCCTTAATCTCCTCTCTAGGCGGCTTTCCGTGTGTTTTGCAGTCTGTAGGAACTCCCGTATGAGGGATTGCCCAAGAGTTAGTTCTCCTTGGGCCTCTTGCACAATGTACATCCTCTAGCGTTGTCTAGAAACTTCAACTGTCGTAGAATTTGCATACATTTTTTTCCTCGACCATGCTCATATCTTTAATCTTTTCTGTAAATAAATAAATATGAATTAATAACAAAAACATATTTTCTAAAATCGTAATAATGAACTTATTTTGTAAATAAATAGTATGATACAATCGCACATACTTTCTCATTATAGTGTATTATTAAAGCTTGGAAAAAACATTTCAAAGATAGGTTTTTAGTAAAATACCCTTAAGTAAGTTTTCCTCGTGAAAACTAACACATTTTCTGGCTAATCACATTAAACACTATTTATGCGTAGCATTTAAACAAAATGGATGCAATATTTTTAACAATTCCAAACTTTCAAAAATCAGTTAATTTGTAGACTGATCTTAAATTATTTTTAATTTGTGAAAATGAAACATTCTTAATGAGCATGAGAAACTATTCCTAGATACCCATTTTTTACTCAATCTTTATGACTCTTTATAAAAATTTCAAATTTTCTATAATTTGGCATAGACCTATGTGAACTAACCTTAAATTAATTTATTTTTGAAAATAAACATAAAATATTATTTTATCATTTACACATAAAAAGTAAATATTCATCAATATTGAGATAAAAAATTTCACCACTAGCCTACTATTTTTTCTTGTTCCGAGAAAATAAAAAATGAATTGTTACTTTAATAACAAACACATAAGTGTTGGTTACACAATATATCATGTAGCAATGTTATATAGAGCTGCACACTTCTTTCTGCAACAAATTCAGGTGAGTTCAAAATGACGAGTATAGAGGAAACCATTATCGCAGCTGCTGCTTATGTAATTTTAGCAAAACAAAAAAGTAAACAAAGATACTTCATGCGGCCATCACTACAAGTAGGCAACCTCTTATATGATCTAACACTTTATGACAGCGACCGTCTATAAGAGGTGAAATTCATTGTGACGGAAGTCTTAGATTTATTTTAACAATGGCAAACTATGATTTTGAGTCCGGGTACTTGATAAATATGATCGGGCAGGCACAATATAATGAAAAGGAACACTACGCCACAGCGCGAATGACCCCCATGATTGTTAAATATCAACCTTAAATGCTCTCTAATATTGCTGTATTTAGATAAAAATTTTCATGATATATAACAAAAAAATCTGCTATATACCATGATGTTATGTGACAGATTCCAGTATACTTACTTATTTTTATAGCAATACCATATAAAATTGCTATATAGAATGTTTTGCTACAGTGTAAACTCAGTTTTAGCAGAATGCTATAAAATAATTCTTGTAAGTATGTGATTATTGCCACCTTGGTGGTCACACAGTCTAGCGCGCTAGTCTCGTGTTAGACAAGACTGCTGAGGACGGGGATATAAAGGTTTGATCTCCGTCGAGTGCACTGGGGATTGGTTTTCCTAAATGGTTTCCCCACTCTCTCTCTCCAAGCAAATGCGGGTGCACTTACTCTATATTACTCCTATACCTTATCGAACCCATTAGTGTTATTAGTAGGTCTACATATGCGTATGGCCCAAACGAGTAGTAAGACGCTAAAAAACAAATCCACCCACGTCAGTTGTTACACAGTCTAAGCACTAAGGCATCACTTTTACAAATAAGATACCTTTTCGATGATGAGGGGCAAAGGGCTCAAATCCCAGCAGGGTTTACTCAACTATAGATTGGGTAAATCCACTCCCATTCTCAGGATCAGATTAACCTTGCTGGGTAGGCCTGTAACACCGCCCTAACTCTTTCCCGAAGAATAAGGCTGGCGCACAACGGACAGTAAGAAATAACATAAGAAATACAACAATTGCAGAGGGGCTGTGAGGATACAAACAAAAGTAAACAGGCCAACCACGTGCCCATTTACTTACATTCTCCACGAACTCACACCTCAATTATGTTGATGTTCATAACAGGAAAAGGCGAAGGATAAAGCAGGAAACCTTGATTTAGAAGACTATATGTCATTGATAACAATTTGTAGTTTTATTGATTGAGAGAATAAACTTGAACATAGTATTGAAATACGTAATTTGGTTGTACAATCTTGAATTACTTACAATTCATGTAACCTTTAGCATACGATCATAATATCGTAATTTACAACAATGAACAATGAACCTTATAAGCCCGCAAGGCTAATGAGTTAAATGACGACAATATTTCAATACAAAATCTGGCTATGCAGACAAAAAATGCTCCTTACGTAACGATGATACAAAACAATTGCCGTATGGGCCATTCAGTTAAAAACGGGATCATACCAAAATATTTATAACTTTACATTTACAATATAAGAACTTCCCACTGCCTGACGGGCAATTTTGATATAAACAATTACCCACAGATATCCCTGTTATATCAGTCGCGCAAAGAAAAATATTCCTTACAAAACAATTAGTATAGACGCCATATTGGCGATGCAAAACAAACATTTATTAGTTAACATATGATTCCTGGTAAGGTAAAATATTCCAAGTCCAGAATAGACTAAAACATTTATAGTGATGCAAAGTTCTAAGTCCAATACGTTAGGCATATTTATAAGTCGAATACGACGAAAAAGATTCTAAGTTCAAAATGTTTGACATATTTATCTAAGTCCAAATATTTTGGCATAATTATAAAATTAGATATGATGAAAAGATTCTAAGTTCAATATGTTTTGACATATTTATCTAAGTCCAATATTTTGACATAATTACAAATTAGATATGAAGAAAAGATTCTAAGTTCAATATGTTTTGACATATTTATCTAAGTCCAAAACGTTCTACATATTTATAAATCCAAAGTTTTTGAAATTATTACAAGTTAAATACGAAGAAAATATTCTAAGTCCAAAACGTTCTGCATATTTAAAAGTTGAATACGACGAGATAGATTCTAAGTCCGAAATGTTTTCCATAATAACGTCTATATCTCGTCGAAGAGAGATTCTATACCTTGCGAATATTTCCTGGACACCCAAGGTGTGTCCTAGAGGACAGCCCTGTCAAGAAGTACCGTCCATGTTGAACAACACCAGTATTTATATGATTATACAAGCTCAAAGAGGGGGGAGATAGGTAAATACAAAACATCGGTCAACACGACATAATGACGAGAGGGAGGGGTTAGAATATCAAGGTCAACACACGCGGAGCTGGTAGAGTTTACGTAGACCAATTAACTCTGGCATAACAATCCATTTTGCGCAGGCGCGTCACACACTTTCCACACCCCACCCCGAGGAATAGAACACTTTACAAGTCAAGATTTTTCCTCGTACAGTTGATCGATATTTTGGTAGTGGCAAGTTGTTGTCTTTTTTGTGTGTGGGAAACAGTAAGTTGGCGCAGCAATAGTTGGGCACTTTGGTGAGTTTTCTTGTATTAAACCTTTTTTGGATCATATATCCCAAATAAATGCTACAGGCTGACCATTGCAATACATCATTCCAACTCTAATTTAAAAAAACCACCACCACCACTACTATTTTTAAACCGTTGTTTATTATTGACACAATAAATGACAATGTCTAGTTAAATAGTTAAAAGGTATGTGATTTGAATCTGATTTGGAAGTACTTTTCAGGACCTACCTAGAATTTTATTGTTTCAAACATGACCCACATTTGAGTTAGTGTCCTGCTATAATTTACAGCACAAATATATGGCTGTTACACAAGATTATGTTTAATATTATAATGCATGACCTCATTACAAATTTTACTAATGCCCATATGATTGTAGTTTTAGGTGGTGGATTACTTATTTTATGTAGTCACCAAAGAAGCAGTAAACACTCGGATGGTGACCACCATTGCAGAAATTCATTCAACTAGTAAACGAATGACTCCACAGTTATTAGTTCTCATGGGTTGACCAAACACCAATAATTCAGCCGGTGTGACTTTCGTTAAATTTTTTTTATATATATGTACAGGAAGAAACGAGAAAATCCTTCTGCGAGACTATTTTCCACTGCCGCCATTTGTATTTCAATGAAACCCTCCTCAATTCTCTCAGGAGGCAGCAGTGGCAGTGCCATAAGCATTTTCAAGATTTTCTCGCCACAGGATGTGTGGCGCAGATTTCACTGAGGGGACCCGACAGCTGTTGGTTTCTGTGGCGTTTAAAGACACTTTGTAAAAACCACAAGGGCTGCACAAAAGCAAATTGTAGTTTTTTTTCCAGATTGTTAAGAATATTTGTGATTATTCCAAAAATAAGCATTTATACCCATAATATATATACATTTCTATGACATACCCAGGGATTTTGCCAGTTGTGTTGTGCTCCCTTCTCATCTACTATTTCCCAGAGAATTAGTTTAATTTTTGCTCCAAGAAACAAGAGAACCTCACTAATACAGATTTTATGAGAGTCGGTCATGAGCGATCATATATTGCTTTGCATTAAATTAAATGTATTAGATGAGCCTGCACCCTACCTTATAGAGCTAAAAGGGGAGGGGTGCAAGTTTACATAACACAAATAACAATGAAAGCAACAATTTATTGGGTGAACACATTAGATAATACATAACCAAATCATTGGAATGTTCATAGGATTTTGGTTGTCCATCATTTGCTTTTCACAAGCAATCGTAGGCGTTCTCTTCAACGGATTACAAAGGAATAATACAGCTGGCTAGCAGCCAAGTAGTGCATCTGGGGGTACCCTAGAAACCAAACTATATTAGATATTGGCTAAAGCCACAAGTACAGTTTACTCAATATGCCCTAAGGCGGACCCTAACCAATAAAATACTCAAGTGTACCCGTTTAGGTAAACAAGCTAAACGGCGTTAAGGTCATGCCCACAGTACAGGGGAGTCAACTGTACCCACAATCTAATAAATAGTACGCCCCAATAGGGGACCCACAGCATTGGTAGTGGTATACCAACACCGAGTTAAATATCAAGGTTTACAATTAGAAAGTACATAATATAAGGGTAACTGTCCTCCAGGGCGAGGCTTAAGGCGCTCGTCTAATGGAGAGATAAAGTAACAACCCAGCGACGCCCTGCGGTGTCGCATATACTCGAAACTCCCAAAACAGGGGCTACAACAATACTATATAGCAATAAATTAGGCGGGTCCTAGAACAGGCCCGGACAACCCAATTAGGCTGATAATTACTTCCAGTAACTCCCTAATACCGAAGGCAGACGTACCCCACAGTAACAATAGTATTTAACAAATCTTAACAACAATACAACGCTTCGGCGCAACTATTTTTATTTAGTCGAGGCACCCACATATTGATATGAGTAAGTTCCCTACAGGTATAAAAGCTAACATGTAACTAACACAAAATTTAACTTATGGTGAACCCACACTACCAATACAGCTGGGCGTAGCATCAACCCTAGCACGCCAGTGTTGAGAAGGTAGGCATTCCCACCTTACAGAGTATACAAGAAACACGTGTAAACAAACTGACTAGCTGTCCGAATGGGGCCTAGCCGTCTACTAGTCATCCAACTGGTATAAAGGCTAAAACATAACCACCATAAAACTTGAACAATGGTGAACCCATGCTAACAATATTGGTGGGCAGACCACCCAACCCTAGCAGCCAGGTGTAGCTAAGGTAGGCATTCCCACCTCAGAGAGTACACAAGAAAAACATATTAGCAAAACGAACTAACTGCCCTAAGGGGGCCTAGTTCGCTGCTACTCTTCAGGGTTCGGCCAGACTGACAAGCGTGCGAGCGAGCGCGCAAGCGACTGGGTGGCCAAACGAACGAGCGAGCGAGCGCGCGAGCACGTAATTAGCAGACCCTAGTTCATCAGAGAAAATGTCTCTGTCAAAGACACTTGGTACATCTCTGTTCCTCGAAAATTTTTACAGAAAATATTGTGTATTTATAAAAAAGAAGGGTGACCTGGTGGTCTAGGGGTAAGGTGTCAAACTTCTATGCTGGCGGCCGGGGTTCAATCCTCGGTCCCGGCACAGTTTTATCTGATTTACAAACCCTTCCTTCACCTCTGACAAGACATCTTGTGAATGTGGGGAATGCCAGGCCTCCACCGTGGTTCGGATTCCACGTTAAACTGTAGGTCCTCCATTCCATCTCACAATCACCCTCCCTACCATTACACATTAACGTAAGTGCGTATAACCCGAACGGATAGTAAGACGCGGTGCTAATAATAATAATATAAAAAAGAAAAAAGTAGGAGTGCATCCAATTAATAAATTGAGAAATGTGTATGGTACTGTACTGAAGTGTTTTAAAATCAGATTAGCAGCACCAGTGGCGGAATGGTGCGTTGCACTCGATAGCTTTTGACTAGGAGGCAAAGGTTCGAATCTTGGCTCAGTGAACTGAAGGTGATTTTTAAAACTTATTTATTGTTGTGGTTTTTTCATACTCTCTCCAAACTAATGGTGATTCTTATTTGTAAAGGCCTACTTTGATTATAATATTGAAGTATTTTAACATATCGGGTTTACATATATACATTATATTATTTATGGTCTTACCAATTAAATTAGGCCATTAATAGAAAGTGTGTTAAACCTATCACTGATAGAAAAAAGTCAAATATCATGTCAAAATAAGAAGTTTCCCTAGCACTCAATGAACCAACATACAATGATATTGCCTAGCGCCTGGAAACTAGACTGTACCGGGTCGAGCGCGCGCACTTGAAAAATAGAACCAGTTCTATCTTTCAAGCGTGCGCGCTCAGTCGCTCGCGCGCTCGCTCGCTCCAGTGTGGCCACCCCCCATTACAACCAATGTGTTCTATTTTATATTTTAGTCGCTCGCTCGCTCGCGCGCTCAGTCTGGCCGTACCCTCACTCGGTTAGTCGGACGATATCACATCCATATTACTATAGTCGGTTGCACGCCAAGAGTTCAGCGAAGTAACAAGACCTCCACCATGTCTCCTTCAAACAAGTACGGTACCTTACAGTAAGACAAGTTCATTAGCCATCGGAAAACGTAGCCAACGATCCTCTACTCCAATTGTTTCTATCGGAAAACAATAGAGCGTAGAGTGCACCAGCAGATTAATATGTTGTGAGCAAACCAGCAGTGGCGGGGCTAGCTCAGGCGAGCCCAGGATACCACTCCTTTGGACGCCATAGCGTCCTGATGTAGAGGTGAAGATCCTCCGAGACACAGCCGAATAGAACTATAGTAGGTCAGCCAGTCGGTTCTACACAATAAAAAAAGGTGTTTTTCTCAGTACGACACTCGTAGTACTAAAAAAAGGAAAAGTACAAAAAACTCACCGCCAGGGATGAGAACCAGGGATAAGAGAGGGGTTGAAGAATAAGCCAATCACACCTCAGGAAGGCCACGCATGCGCAACCAGCCAAGAGGGGAGTAAAAAAAGGGGGGGGGGGCAGAAATCAAACGACGGAAAGTCTAGGGGTTCAGGGGTAGAACATGAGAATTCCCGACAGACGCCAAACTAGTCGGTAATTAATATTTCATAACAGGCAATCACTTGTGCGAGCTAAATTATTTTAGCTCGCACAAGCCTTAGGATCTAATGGAAATAATAGTTTGATAGTCATTTAAAAATATATTCTTTTAGACAATATTGGTTGTCATTGATCTTACGTTTCATATTATTTTAAACTGTAAAGTATTTTGTGCAATTAACGATTCATTTTGACACATCGATCAATTCCTCCTCTCAAATAACTAGGCATTTAATAATAATAATAAAAAAAGATAGTAGCTATTTGCTAATGCTTCTTCAGACACCACCACCTGCTTTAAAAAAATTACATGAAACCAAAGGGTTAGGGTAGTCAGGATTGTCTTTAAAATTGATCTAAAATTATTTTATTGCAATTAACAAAGTTTTTTGACATTGAAACACTTTATTTATATTCATTACTAATGTAGGGTCTACTCTATTACCCATGTTCTAGTTTCAACAAATATGCTATCTTGCAACTGGGCATATTCATTTGTTTTTAATGAAACAAGCATTTTATTGAATATAATTTTTTCCGCCATAAGTAGCATTTAAAATAAAATCATCTAATGATTATATATTTTGTATTAGTACGAAGACACAAATGAAAAACGTCCTCTTTAAAACACAAAATTTAACAATTTTAGCCCTAATGAGTTTATTTACGAATAAATAAATGTGTTCCCAGGTACCTTGGAGCCTTTTATTAAAGTTAATCAGCTTGAGTGCCCGAGCGGTCTAAGGCATCAATCTCGTGTTAAATTGGCCTACTAATTACTTAAAGATCGTGGCTCAAATACCGGCCAGGTCTAATGATGTTATTTTACCTGAAATAATTTTTACTCTCCTTCCACAAAAATTTAGGTAGATTAACACTAAAGTGTCTCCTCACCCCATTAGAGTAATTATCATATCTAATGTTTTTTTAACGATTTGGGGGTCTTTGCCCCTTTATTTATTGTTTACTTCGGCCCTTATCGGCCAGTCCCTCGACTTTCCTAAAGTGCCTCGCTCTGTATGTCTGCTAGTTGTTTGTAGAATAAAATAAACTCTCTTGTAAACTTACCTACCTTTAATTTAAATTTAATTTGAACCTATCGAATCATATGAAGGGGGGGTTACAAGAAGAAGCTGCGCCACTCTGCTCTCGCAGAGTTGAGGGGGGAAACTTAATAGGATATTAGGTATAAGTTAGGAGAGAAAATAGGTTCCCGCCTGTCTGCAGTATTGTTGGATATTGATATTGTACTGATTCTTGTTTGTTTATGTTTCATGACTCCGTGACCATGGAGACCACTCCTGCAACTGCCATGTCCACCTTGACCACATCTAAGACTGCTGTCTACCGCCTGAGCTGGGACGAGTTGACAGCTGAGCTGACTTCAAGGGGCGTCTCCTTCCCTCCCAATGATACTGTGGGTGAGCTCAGATCTAAGCTATGTGGGGGGGATTACGGACTGGGAGGCTGAGGACTGACTGGGGTATGGACAGGATTGAGGATGGGAATCCACCCCCTTTAGCGCCTACCGCTCCTCCTCCACCCCCTTCACTATTTTAAATGTCAGAACAAAGTACTTATGGAGATTTTGAATGGGAAACCCTGTTTGCGACGGTCAAGATCACGCTACTCTGTTTAAATTTAGGTTGAGATCAACAGAGCATATTTCTAAAGTTAGCGAGTGATAGTGAATTTTTTAAATTTCTGTGTTTGGCCAAAACCTTCTGGTTTTTAACCCATTGTTCCCCGTGGGATTCAAAAGGGTTTTATCTTGGAGACCCACTTACTGACCTCATTTTAGAAGCGCGTTACCCATAGGGCTAGAGAAAGGTTATGTAAGGAATTTTATCACAGGTTTCAATATCCCCACGAATCGTTGAGAGTTTTTTGTTTTATCTATCACAGAGGCAGCTCAAGTTCTCAATAGTGGTCTGGGGGGAAAGTCAATCGTTTTATATTATTCTTGAGAATGTCGCCCCTCACCCGGCGACATTTGTATTTACATGTAAGCCCTGTACGGTACTTGAACTTTTCTCTCTAGCATCTTCGATTGAAAACACCCTGCTCGCCGAACAGGAGTAATTTAAGTGCGCATGGGGCCGGCGGCATTAGACCGCAGACGCACGGGTTCAACTCCCGAACCTATGAACACGGCCTTGTCATTAGCGCCTGTACTTAAACCCGGGGGATCGCGATGCTAACACTCCTAGGGACAAAATTCAGGCCTTCGGGTTCTGAAACCGTGCGCCCCCCCGACCTCTCGCGCGTGAGATGTTTTCGGTGTAGAAGACTGGTCACGACAGAGACAGTGTAATCGGGAAACTTATAGGGCGCGCTCGTAGTCGTGGTCCGGCGGCCCACTGTATTAAACCACATGCTCCTACTCCCCGAGTTTTAGAACCAGGGAGCCCAAAAGGATTGTGTTGCTCTTTTAGATACTGGAGCCAGTCACTCATTTATAAGCCGTGAGTTCTTCGCCTGTTAGAGGGGAAAACAAAAACGATTATAGGGCGATAGGTCCTAAGATTTACGCCGTGGCTAATGGGCAGACTATCTTGGTCGTTGTAAATAGTGCTCCTATTAAGATAGAAAATTTGCCTGGGAAAAGTCCATTCTTTGTTATTTCCAGAACTTCCCTTTGATGATATTCTAGGGACTGACCCTTTATGTTCGAGACTGGAGTCAAACTTGACCTGAGACGCTTTGAAAATCTTTTAGTTTTGAACCTAGTTTGTTTATTCCGTTTTGGTTGGGCACCATCCTCGCAGGTTTCCCCATTGTCGAGGAAAAGTGAAGCGATAGATCGTTTGATAGCTCGATTCCTGACGTCATCACTGACAGATGGGGCAAGTGCGACATTTTGCCGTACGACATTGTGGCGCAGGACCACATTCCTGTTAGATCTGGTCCCTACTCCTGTGCACCCCCCAAACTCGAGATATTTAGAAAATCTTATCATGGACTTGGAACGAAAGGAGGTTATTCGTCCCTCCAAATCCCCATACGCAAGTCCTGCGTTTCATTATTCCCAGGAAAGGTCATGGGCATCGCTTGATTGTCGATTATAGAAAGCTTAATAAAAAAATAGTGTTCGACCCATACCCCATGCCTAGCATAGAGTCCGCCTTCCAACATCTTGGCGGAGCCAAAATATTACAGCTTGATTGACCTTAATGCGAGCTTTCTGCAATGTGCTCTCTCAGAGTCGTCTAAGAAATTTACCGCGTTTATCACCCCCTGGCAAGTCTACGAATTCAACCGAGTGCCGTTAGGGATAAGTTGCGGGGGCAAGCGTTGAGTTAGAGTCTTAGACCATATTTTGGCGGACCTGAAATACAAATTCGTGTTTAACTACCTTGATGATATCTGCGTTTACAGCAAATCTTTTGATGACCATTTGCGTCATGTTGAGGTAGTGTTGAGGCGCCTGCGCGAGGCTGGGTTGACTGTAAACCCGGGAGAAAGTCACATGGGCGAAGAGATCTATCCATATCTTGGCTATACATTTCTGAGGGTAACCTGCTCGTTGACCCGGATCGGGTTAAGCCTATCTTGGATTTTCCCGCCCCAAAAAACATAAAAGGGGTATTACGGTTTCTAGGTATGTGCGCCTACTACGCTAGGTTCATCCCGAACTTCTCTGACTTAGCCAACCCCCTTAACTCCTTGAAAAAAAAGGGTGCCACCTTTATTTGGGGTTCTGCCCAACAGCAGGCTTTCGTTGCGCTTAAGCCCACCTAGTGTCGCCAGCCGTGCTACGCAATGCCTGACTTTTCTCTGCCTTTCCAACTACATGTTGATGCCTCCTCTGTAGCGCTAGGGCGGTTCTCTCTCAAACGACTTCCGAGGGAAGTAGACCTGTAGCTTTCGCCAGCAGAACTTTGAGCCCTGCCGAAAGAAAGTATAGCATATATGAAAAGGAATGTCTCAGCTGTATCTTCGGATCGAAAAGTTCGCTGACTATCTAGAGCTTTGCCAGTTTGAGTTGTACACTGACAACATGGCCCTCAGCTGGATATGGAATCACCCGAAACAACTAGGGAAAATTGGACGGTGGGTTTGGAAGCTATCCAGTTTAAGTTTACTACCCATCACGTTGCTGGGAAGCTTAATGTTTGTCGCTGACGCTTTGTCTAGGATGTGTGAGGATAAGGAACCTGTAGGAGTATGTAAGGAGGATGGCTCGTTATTTGTTATCCATACATTCCCGAATCCTTTATCTCTATCAAAGACCATCAGTTGATGGATCCGTGTTGCAGACAGATCGTTGACAGGATCAAGCGTGGAGAGAGGATTGGGAACTACGAGATTTTTAAAGACCTCTTAGTAGTTCGTGTCAAGGGTAGGATAAGATATTTTGTGCCAGAGAAAACTTAGGCCTATGTTACTTAAATATTTCCACGACTCCCTTTTTGGCGGCCATTGCGGTGTCCTTAAGACCGAACGCAAGATTTCTAAGGAATTTTTTTGGCCCTTAATGCCTAGAGACGTTAGAGATTGGGTGCGCAAATGTGAGCCGTGTCAATTGGCCCAAACCGCGCGTAATTCTAAGATTGGGTTTCACTCCGCGGATGTTGCTAAGCAACCGTGGGAGAAAGTTTTTGTTGATTTCGTCGGCCCCCTTACCCGCTCTACCCAAGGGAACACCTCTATACTCGTTGCCATGGACGCCTTCTCTAAATTCGTCATACTCATCCCCTAAGGAACATGAAGGCAAGGACGACTGTTAATGCTCTGTGCAGGCGTGTTTGGGCGATTTTAGGGACCCCAAGGGTCATAGTAAGTGATAATGGACCGTGTTCCGTTCTAAAGCTTTCGAAGATATGTGTTTTTCGTGGGGGATAAGACACGTTACCACTAGCCCGTACAACCCATCGCCGAACCATGTAGAAAGGTTTAATCGTAACCTAAACGTTTGCCTTGACGATCTTTCACCACCTGGATCACACCCACTGGGACCAGGACTTAGACGTTTTGAACATTGCTTTTAACGCCGCTTTCCATGAGTCAGTCAAAGCCACTCCTTCCTCTATCCTCCTCAATAGGGACCTGAACCACCCATTATTGTTTAACTGGGATATTGACCCACTCCTTAATGACGCAGGTGATTGTTCTTATGAAAAGAAATGTGAGGTAGCTTTTTCTAACCTCCTGAAGTCCCAAAGGAAGGTTGCCGCCACCTATAACCGAGGGCGTATCCCTGTCCCATTTAAACTTGGGGACGTTGTTGTGTGCAAGTGTTTTCCTCTTAGCTCAGCTGCTGACAAGTCTTCGGCGAAGATGGCGTATAAGTGGAGTGGTCCCTGGTCAATTGAAAGATTTCTTACACCTGTTTCGGTATTGTTAAAAGAAGTATCCGACCCATCTTTGACACGTAGAGCGCATGTCAGCCACCTAAAGGCTGCAGGGAAATGAGTCAATTGACCCCGTGCTGTGTGTCGTCTGTTTGCTTAAGTGTACCTTTGTGATTTAATTTTGCGTTCTTAAGTGCATGTTTCTAGGTATTCTATATTGTTTGTATATATAATTTATATAAGGGTAGGGGTACCACCCCCTGGTATTGTTAGGATAAATTTGTAGTACTGTAGGGCCTAGGTATGACTTTGGGCAGAAACTTGTGTTGGACTGTTTATAATAAAGCGTGTGTCGGGTCCAAAGTACATGGTGCAGAACGTTCGCCCCACCGACCGGACTACCTCTAAGTGCGTGTGAAGCGGCAAACCCACCTTTCCTCATTCGTGGAAAGTCGTCGCTAAACAGAGTTGTGGGTATCTCTGTGACTCGTGCTGGTAGACAATGTTAGTGCTACGAAACTGCCACAGTAACTTTCAAGGATGGCTGCGCTAACTGATAAACTTTACAATTGGATGTGGTGTTCACGTGTAAACTTTTGTTCTCAGAGACTTCACCTATTCGGCCTTCCGTCCCCCCCTTTTCTGCCCTGCCCTTTCCTTCCCCTCCTTTGTTCCTGTACACTCATCGGCAGTCAATGATCGCCCAGCTGGGCGTGGCGATGAAGCTTCCCTGGTGGTTAAAGCGGGCCACCTTACGAGCATATGCTGTCTCCCTGTCAACCCGGGATGACGGTGTGTTGGAGTGAGCGTGTGAAGCAGAGGTCAACCCCCGGAGTCCAGTTATTCGTCATCTCCCGAACCTGCATCTGGCCACCTAACATGGCCTCGGAGGGTACCGGAGCCGCCACCCACCCTCTAGTCAGCGGTGAACATCGAGGAAGGCGCCTCCCCGTGTCTTCACCAAAGGCTAAGGACGTCCTTCTTCTCCGTCCAAGGGGGGACATTGTGACGTTGTCACAGACATAATGCAAACATGGACGATCTGGCTCACCTGATCTGGTCCCCTTTGACTGGGCTGGATCTCGACTTCATGAAACACGCGCACTCAACTCCACTCAACATCACGCGGCTTACTGACCGCCCGTGGCTCGAGGCCCGATTAGAGCAAGACTCGGACAATTGAACATCAAGATGCGCTAACCCGTATGCGCCGACGGTTGTGTTCGAGTGAAACAAGACTCATCCACCGGCGCGTGATTTGAAATTATCACGAGAATAATCGAGAATTCTGTCGAAGCAACGTACACCCCTCTCCCTTCGTCCCAGTGTGATTCCCGCCGTTTGTGAACACGTGATTGACTTTGTACAGTATATAACGGCTGGACTGTGTAGTGATGTCACTCATTTCTCTGCACTCGATTAGGTGAGACACTTGTCTTAGATTTAGACGTAGGTCGTTGTTCGACGTTTTCTAAATTATGTTTGGGTTAAATTGTTCAAAATTTAAGTTTCAACTTTAAATATAAATCATGATTACTAATAGCTATATTTCTCTGAGACTGCAGGATTTGCCTGTCAGCCATTATGGTTTATGCGCTAGCTTTTTTCTTTGTACTTAACGTTGTGTCCGCCTCACGGACGGGTTGGAACTTTAGTATGGCGCCATCTTGGGGCGCTAATGGAACTTTAGCATGTCGCCATCTTGGGGCGCTAATTATTTCTGTTTAACCGTGTAACTTATTTTAAAATAGTTGTTCTGCTTGCTAAAAGTTAAAGATTTGTTACGATTGTGATTCTTTTTAAATTGTTACTCAACTCGGGGGGCGCGAGCCCGTGCACCCAGCACATTGGTCATTACAACAATAATAATAATTAGATTGAACTAATTTGATTGGGATCTATTGTAACAGGTTAGGTTTAGGTAAATCATTTTCTCTTGTCGCGCCTTACAATGGCAGTCTATTATAAAACTTCATACTTATGTCAATATAGTGTCGGCATCGCCAGGTCGTGTAGACCTATACATATTACTTGTATTTAACTTTCCTGCTAGGTTAGTCGCCTTCTGCGAGGGTCAATTTAATTATGACTACGTTGGTATTAATCATTCTGTTTTCTCTTAACGACTTGGGGTCTTGCCCCTTTATTTATTGTTTACTTCGGCCCTTATCGGCCAGTCACTCGACTTTCCTAAAGTGCCTCGCTCTTGTATGTCTGCTAGTTGTTTGTAGAATAAAATAAACTCTCTTGTAACTTACCTACCTTTTATTTATTGTAATTTGAACCTATCGAATCATATGAAGGGGGGGTTACATTGCAATTAACAAAGTTTTTTGACATTGAAACACTTTATTTATATTCATTACTAATGTAGGGTCTACTCTATTACCCATGTTCTAGTTTCAACAAATATGCTATCTTGCAACTGGGCATATTCATTTGTTTTTAATGAAACAAGCATTTTATTGAATATAATTTTTTCCGCCATAAGTAGCATTTAAAATAAAATCATCTAATGATTATATATTTTGTATTAGTACGAAGACACAAATGAAAAACGTCCTCTTTAAAACACAAAATTTAACAATTTTAGCCCTAATGAGTTTATTTACGAATAAATAAATGTGTTCCCAGGTACCTTGGAGCCTTTTATTAAAGTTAATCAGCTTGAGTGCCCGAGCGGTCTAAGGCATCAATCTCGTGTTAAATTGGCCTACTAATTACTTAAAGATCGTGGCTCAAATACCGGCCAGGTCTAATGATGTTATTTTACCTGAAATAATTTTTACTCTCCTTCCACAAAAATTTAGGTAGATTAACACTAAAGTGTCTCCTCACCCCATTAGAGTAATTATCATATCTAATGTCTAACACTATTTTTAAGCAGGGCCTTAGTACAATTTTTTTTACCATCAAAATGTTGACACATAGGCTGTATCCGAATAGTTTACTTCACACGCCGTTGACCCTTGATGTTCACTCGATAGTTGCATAAGAAATCACGTGACCAAGTGCAGATCCATCCGAATAGTTACAAAGTGTTCTAACGCACACCTCATACGCCCTTGAGTCCAAAGGTAACAGCAAGTTAGCCTTGACACTGTCAATGCAGTGTTTGATCGGCAATTGTTTAATTTTTCGTCTGCTAGAAACAGAGTTCGTAGAGTAATGTGAGCTTTGATAATGTACGTTAAATATACTGGTTGTTTTGTAATGTTGTATTATTGTGTGTTGGATAATTTGGCTAATTTGTCATGTGCAGTGAGAAGAAGTCACCACAAATCTGAAAGTGGCCTACGCTAATTCGGGCTGGTAGTTGGCGTTTAAATTAGTTTCTAAGATCATTGGTAGGAAGCAGCACTTGGAACTCTAGGGTGTGAAAAGGATATTTTGCCATTCAAATAGTCTGTTGCAGTATTCGAGCTCAAGTGCGTGTAAAGTCATCAAGTCTGTATCAAGTAAAGTGTACTTGACTATTCAGATACAGCCACAGTATAGAGGAGTTGAACTATAGCAACCGGAACCATTTTACCAATCGGGCTAAAACTTGTTATCTAGGGTTTTCATACGGGGTCACACCGAGGGGTTTTGGAATTAGATATCCAACCCTAAAGATAAGGTTAGTTTACTTAGGGTGAAAACAGAAAATATCTATTTACTCAAAATTGGCTCTAACAATTTGGATTAAAATTCTCAAGATTATAAACATAGGAATAGTGGCTACTCTCAATTATTCGTGAAAATGACTTTAGAGGCTCTGTAGCGAAGAGTAAATTTAAATATTTATATTTTCATAAATTTTTAAGATACAAAAATTACTTATTTCCAAAAGTAGGTCTATGAATAATACAAAATCTTTTATTTGAAATGTGTTTCTATAAAACCAAGCTATAAGCAAATAAATCTATTATTTACCTTCCTGCAACAAAAAATCAAAAGTATTGTGACCGTAAAAAAATTGTTCTAGAGATTTGTATGATTTCGATGTTTCATAACTCGAAAAAGTGGTTTTTTCAAGCTCCCAAAAGTCCGCAAACAGCTGAAAAGCTCCACATCTAGCATAAAATCTAACAGTTTTAATCCAACATTGGAAAAATGAATAAATATATTGAGTACTCCCAGTATGCCACTGTGCCACTGTGGGGGTATGACGTCATAGACTACAATACTTTTCTTATGGAGAAAACTGAATTTTACACTTAAGTTTCGCATGTATTTAAAATAAAATAAATTATATAACTAATGCTTATGTAATCATAAAAGCTTAAAATATACAAATATTAAAGTGAAAGTCCATAAAAATTGAACCACCTTAAGTAATTACCAACTAAGTATGGCAAGTTTTGGCAGCCATTCAAAATCTAATAGGCCTTCCAAAATTATGTTAAGGCAATATTAGTCGTCATTTAAGCTAAATACTTCCGTAATTAAAATGACCTATTATGTATTAGTTGCATAAGAGTAAATATTGGTACATTACTACATGTTTCATGTACCAAAATGTATTAGTAGTTCTTGTTTTTAATTAAAAATAAAGCAATCAAACAAACTGTATGTAATTTGTGAAATAATATTAGCAACAGCTGGGAACCTTATTTGTGTGGGGAGGATGTTTGGGAAGGGGATGATAGAGATTTAACGACTTTATTTATTCAAGGAACAGCCCTTCCTATTTTATCCCCGAGCTGTAATTCTGTGACCAAAGTGGTAAAGAAGAGGGAGGGGTTTAAAATAAGTAAAAGAGATATTGCTCTCACCTGCCCAAATGGAAGGTCATATAAATGGTCAGTTGCATCATTATTATTGTGGGACAGTCCCTTAAAATTCTCGCATGACGTAACTTTTAGAAGGGGGCTTTTGCCCACTCTCCATATGGATATTTCTGTATTTTAAAATCCATCGAGGATAGAGATGTAATTTCTTCACCGATAAATGGGCCAAACGTAATTCTGAAATATTTTTGGCGAGAGAGATTTTTTCAATTTTGTATGCCTCCCAGACACAACTACTCATCTAGAAAAGGATAGAGATGAGATTTCTTCGCTAAAATTGTTAGGGATGAACACACTTTTTTAAAAAAGTGTTGTCTGAGAAAATCTAAATGTTGGGGGCTTATGTCACCCCAGGCACAACTCACCTAAAAATTATGGAGATGGTATAATTCACTAAAATTGTTTGGGAAGGACACACTTTCGATAATTGTTTTATTGATTAATTAAACTTGGTGATGGGGGGGGGGGGAGGTATATCCCCCGACCACTACTTTTCACAATTTTTTAAAAATTAAATTTATTCACTAACATTTTTATGGTTGGACACACCTTCAATATAAAATTTATTTGACTTTAGGACAATGGTAAGCCTAAACATAGTGGCGTTGAAGCCCGCAAAACTTCACAAACAAATCATCTACAAATTAAAGTAATTTTATATCTTCACTACAGCTAAAGTAAGCACCTAATAATCATAGAAAAAAACCTGACTTGAAATATATTGACTAGAAGAGCGAGTTTTATTCATACCGCTCCTGCCATCTATGTGATATAAGCAAGAACACCAAGTGAGAGCCTTGCTCGTCATTGTATTGATGTTGCATATAGTGCTATGATGAGTACTGCTCGGCAAAGTACGTTAAGGGGTTAAATTAAACTATTTTAAAAGTTATTTCGACTAGTTCTCTCCTCCTCCGGATAGACACCACTCTTACAGTAAAGTTGAAACCAACGCACTAAAAAGAGTTTTATTTTAATAATATATATCATATACATTTGTTATACTTAGTAATCTTTCTACACATATTTTGCTCCTACAAGCTATTTGTAGATTTATAGGCCCTACTGCCAAGGTCGATATCAGCAAGGTATAAGTTGGAGGAAGTGTATCTGAATTTATGTAGATGGTAGTTTTTGTATGATCTGTCTCTCTTAGTATCGCGATAAATAAGCGGTCCCAGCAATATTTTGTTGTGAAACTTTAGTTTCTTTTTAATTGTAGATTACACTGTATCACTTTATTGTATACAATTACCAACCACCGTGTTTAGTGGGGCCGCATAGATTATGGGGTAGAATTAAGTTAAATCGTTAGGTTAAAAAAATCAATCAGAAGGTTTATCCATCAACCATTAGTTCTTGCCAGGAACTGAACCTGAAATAATTAGCTCATTAAAAAACTGGCTGCGATTTTGGATTGCTCGGAGCCAAACGCTGACCCCTTCTATATCTACCGTTTTTGAAGGGGAGAGAGAGATAAGAAACAAATAAGTTGTGTGGGTGAAGGTTAAAGCGTTCCGAGTCTAGTTTTGTTGAAGAAGGGAAGTGAGGGGTTTGGTGGATTGGAGGACTCACCAACTGGTCAAGTATGGACCCGTTAGACTCTCCCTCTGATACTAGTGACATTTGTAGTAATTGATAAAAATACTGCCATGACAGTTAAAGTCCTTGAAGATGATATGGATCGAACGGGGAAGAAGAAACGTGCGGAAGGGCAGAGGGAATACAGATATAGAGAGGAAGAATAGAATTAGGGAGTGTAGAGAGAAGGGATGGCGAGGAATAAGAAGAAGGGGTCACCAGCTTTACGGGCCGGTCTAGTTGGTCTGGCTGGTCTCCCTATCTACCACAATAATACATACAAATTTGAAAATAAAACACATTTTAACAATGTCTTCGAGATTGTTTTGTTTCTATGACTATTTCCTCAAAAGTAATTATAAATTTGGTTTTGTGAAAGAAGAGTGTTCTGCGTGAGTCTAAGATATTATTATTGTAAAATAATTAAACTATTTCATAAGCATTGCTACTGGTGAAATACACTGACCCACGAATCGTAGAGTGGTTCATGACTATTTTTATGACAGTAACTCTTAGCGTCGATCCTAGTTTAAAGGGCGCTTCATCTATGACTGTTGTCACAAGGTAATCTTTAATTATATAACAGTAGCCGTTTCTCTTAATAATTTAATCAGCTTAAATAAAAATCTAGAAAGAGAGTCACACTCTTCACGGTATCTAAAGTTTGGTTCACACATTTACCGAAAATAAAGAACAAATTCTGCTTGAGGGGCGCAGAATTTACAATATACAAGAAATGTTTGTATATCCATGATGAATTTCAACGCCAATGGTTACCAACAAGTTTTATTTTCAAATCTTTTTCCTTCCTCTTGATATGTTGTATGGCCCCCACAACCCAACACTGACCTTCCTTTTAAAGTTCTTCTGGAGCCACTGAACCCGAGACAACTGAATCTGTAGCCAGGAACAAAGACCTTAGACTACTTATTTAAATAAATAAAATCATCACACAATAAGGGTTTCCTTGACGGTGTAAATAAATAAATAAAAGCTGAAAATTCAATGAATGAGTCAGATTTTCGATTAAAATTACAGTTTTATCCGAGAGGTTCCTCTGTCAAAATTTGTTTACCTGTATAAATTTAAAGAATAATTATATCGCAAGAACTAGTTTATTATTATATTAATAAATTTTAAGACTAGCAATGGCGAATATTTTTATCAACAGCAACATAGAACAAAACAATGATGACAGGATATAGGATCTCCTTGAACTGAGTTGGATACAGGATCTAGCATTAACATATCAGAACACAAGTCTTTGGCGAGTGATTAATTGTTTAATGTTCTGTCTTATTTCAACACTTCGCCTGTAACGTTTCCCGTCCCATGGATCTCTCCTCCGATATTTAGTCTGGCCCGCTAAATAAATGAGTTGTTTATTGTGGAAGCATGCCCACAGTAGTCGGATACGTCCTGGGGTGCGTGGAAGTTAACGGTGCCTACTTACGCCACGTGGTGGCACAGTACATCCGACAGCGCTATGAACTATCCGTGGCTTAAGTGAGAACTTGAGTGGTGAACTGTGGTTGAGTTATATGAGAAGAGATTGAGTCAGTTTTTTTTTGTGGTACGGACTCGTGTGTGTACGTGTGTTGGACTTGAACGCCTGGGTGTGAAGACCCTCTGTCTCCGTGGGGAGGATTTGGAACGAGGTTTTGTGGCAGGGGTAAGGTAGACCCATTCGTATTAATTAATCCTTAGCTTATGTACTATCTATTTCAACTAGTTAGATTGATCACTTATGATTTTTGTCTAATTGCACTACTGGTATGATAAATACATAAGGAGTAGAACATTTTATGTACATGTTATTGTATGCAGCGAGGGGTTATAGTTATGTAAATAATATATTTACGTTAAGCTTGTTATTAGTGTGCTCATATTACCCAACAGACAGTTTTGGAGCAGTAACTTAGAATTTTGAGTCCTATAATGTGGGGGCTTTGAATGTTAGTGGTATTTATAACTTCTGAAGGTACTGTTAAATTGTATTGAGCTTTGTAAAGAGGGGTTATATTTTTAGTTGGAACTATTCTACATATTTATGGGGTTTGTAGGGTCTGGGTTCGACGTCTGGGGACGGGAGTTTGGTTCTCGGACTGTGTACGGTCAACCACGGATCACATCAGCGGTACTCCTTCACTGGTTGCATACCCGGGGCTAGTGACCAGAGGCACTCACGAGTGGCCGACCAACTGGACACTCCTGAAGATCTACGTAAAGTGTATGGTTACGCGCAGGACTCGCAGAGACTGCTAAGTGCTATATTTGTGTTCTTTTTTTTCGGCAAAGACGATGGTATTTGAATATGGACTTTAGATGGCACTATCTTAGAAAGTGACTGTTGTGCCTATTGTACAGTAGCGTTAGGTTTTGTTGAGATGTTCACTTTACTTAATTTTTGCAGTGGCCACTCGCAGCTCCCAATGTTTATATTTCCTGAAGTATGTGTAAAGTCAATAAATTGTTTTCCGTGATAAAATTGTAAAGTAGTTTACTATTTATTTTTAAACTAACCTATTAATGTTGCGACTTACATTTTCACTATTTAAATAATAATATTTTAACACATTCCATTCATGCTTATAGCTTGAATCTATTGTCTAATGAAATTAAGATTAAGGCTTAACCAAACATTTAATTGAAATA
>JBCFYV010000001.1:73487125-73632268 GCA_039000515.1 Timema cristinae | reverse complement strand
CTATTAAAAAATTCAACTTATGTCAATATAGTGTCGGCATCGCCAGGTCGTGTAGACCTATACATATTATTTGGGTATTTAACTTTCCTGCTAGGTTAGTCGCCTTCTGCGAGGGTCAATTTAATTATGACTACGTTGGAAATTAATCATTCTGTTTTCTCTTAACGACTTGGGGTCTTGCCCCTTTATTTATTGTTTCCCTTGGGCCCCTTTATCGGCCAGTCACTCGACTTTCCTAAAGTCCCCTCGCTCTTGTATGTCTGCTAGTTGTTTGTAGAATAAAATAAACTCTCTTGTAACTTACCTACCTTTTATTTATTGTAATTTGAACCTATCGAATCATATGAAGGGGGGGTTACATTGCAATTAACAAAGTTTTTTTGACATTGAAACACTTTATTATATTCATTACTAATGTAGGGTCTACTCTATTACCCATGTTCTAGTTTCAACAAATATGCTATCTTGCAACGGGCATTTTCATTTGTTTTTAATTGAAACAAGCATTTTATTGAATATAATTTTTTCCGCCATAAGTAGCATTTAAAATAAAATCATCTAATGTTTATATATATTTTGTATTAGTACGAAAAACACAAATGAAAAACGTCCCTTTTAAAACACAAAATTTAACAATTTTAGCCCTAATGAGTTTATTTACGAATAAATAAATGTGTTCCCAGTACCTTGGAGCCTTTTATTAAAGTTAATCAGCTTGAGTGCCCGACGGTCTAAGGCATCAATCTCGTGTTAAATTGGCCTACTAATTACTTAAAGATGTGGCTCAAATACCGGCCAGTCTAATATTTATTTTACCTAAAAATAATTTTACTCTCCTTCCACAAAAATTTAGGTAGATTAACACTAAAGTGTCTCTCACCCCCATTAGAGTAATTATCAATCTAATGTCTAACACTATTTTTAACAGGGCCTTAGTACAATTTTTTTTACCATCAAAATGTTGACACATAGGCTGTACCCGAATAGTTTACTTCACACGCCGTTGACCTTGATGTTCACTCGATAGTTGCATAAGAAATCACGTGACCAATTTGCAGATCCATCGAATAGTTACAAAGTGTTCTAACGCACACCTCATACGCCCTTGAGTCCAAAGGTAACAGCAAGTTTAGCCTTGACACTGTCAATGCAGTGTTTGATCGGCAATTGTTTAATTTTTCGTCTGCTAGAAACAGAGTTCGTAGAGTAATGTGAGCTTTGATAATGTACGTTAAATATACTGGTTGTTTTGTAATGTTGTATTATTGTGTGTTGGATAATTTGGCTAATTTGTCATGTGCAGTGAGAAGAAGTCACCACAAATCTGAAAGTGGCCTACGCTAATTCGGGCTGGTAGTTGGCGTTTAAATTAGTTCTAAGATCATTGGTAGGAAGCAGCACTTGGAACTCTAGGGTGTGAAAAGGATATTTTGCCATTCAAATAGTCTGTTGCAGTATTCGAGCTCAAGTGCGTGTAAAGTCATCAAGTCTGTATCAAGTAAAGTGTACTTGACTATTCAGATACAGCCACAGTATAGAGGAGTTGAACTATAGCAACCGGAACCATTTTACCAATCGGGCTAAAACTGTTATCTAGGGTTTTCATACGGGGTCACACGAGGGGTTTTGGAATTAGATATCCAACCCTAAAGATAAGGTTAGTTTACTTAGGGTGAAAACAGAAAATATCTATTTACTCAAAATTGGCTCTAACAATTTGGATTAAAATTCTCAAGATTATAAACATAGGAATAGTGGCTACTCTCAATTATTCGTGAAAATGACTTTAGAGGCTCTGTAGCGAAGAGTAAATTTTAAATATTTATATTTTCATAAATTTTAAAGATACAAAAATTACTTATTTCCAAAAGTAGGTCTATGAATAATACAAAATCTTTTATTTGAAATGTGTTTCTATAAAACCAAGCTATAAGCAAATAAATCTATTATTTACCTTCCTGCAACAAAAAATAAACAAAAGATATTGTGACCGTAAAAAAATTGTTTCTAGAGATTTGTATGATTTCGATGTTTCATAACTCGAAAAAGTGGTTTTTTTCAAGCCCCAAAAGTCCGCAAACAGCTGAAAAGACTCCACATCTAGCATAAAATCTAACAGTTTTAATCCAACATTGGAAAAATGAATAAAATATATTAGTACTCCCAGTATGCCACTGTGCCACTGTGGGGGTATGACGTCATAGACTACAATACTTTTCTTATGGAGAAAACTGAATTTTACACTTAAGTTTCGCATGTATTTAAAATAAAATAAATTATATAACAATGCTTATGTAATCATAAAAGCTTAAAAATATACAAATATTAAAGTGAAAGTCCATAAAAATTGAACCACCTTAAGTAATTACCAACTAAAGTATGGCAATTTTGGCAGCCTTCAAAATCTAATAGGCCTTCCAAAATTATGTTAAAGGCAATATTAGTCGTCATTTAAGCTAAATACTTCCGTAATTAAAATGACCTATTATGTATTAGTTGCATAAGAGTAAATATTGGTACATTACTACATGTTCATGTACCAAAATGTATTAGTAGTTCTTGTTTTTAATTAAAATAAGCAATCAAACAAACTGTATGTAATTTGTGAAAATAATATTGCAACAGCTGGAACCTTATTTGTGTGGGGAGGATGTTTGGAAGGGGATGATAGAGATTTAACGACTTTATTTATTCAAGGAACAGCCCTTCCTATTTTTCCCCGAGCTGTAATTCTGTGACCAAAGTGGTAAAGAAGAGGGAGGGGTTTAAAAATAATAAAAGAGATATTGCTCTCAACCTGCCCAAATGGAAGGTCATATAAATGGTCAGCTTGCATCATTATTATTGGGACAGTCCCTTAAAATTCTCGCATGACGTAACTTTTAGAAGGGGGCTTTTGCCCACTCTCCATATGGATATTTCTGATTTTAAAAATCCATCGAGGATAGAGATGTAATTTTCTTCACCGATAATGGGCCAAACGTAATTCTGAAATATTTTTGGCGAGAGAGATTTTTTTTCAATTTTGTATGCCTCCCAGACACAACTACTCATCTAGAAAAGGATAGAATGAGATTTCTTTCGCTAAAATGTTTGGGGATGAACACACTTTTTTAAAAAAGTGTTGTCTGAGAAAATCTAAAGTTGGGGGCTTATGTCACCCCAGGCACAACTCCCAAAAAATTATGGAGATGGTATAATTCACTAAAAATTGTTGGGAAGGACACACTTTCGATAATTGTTTTATTGATTAATTAAACTTGGTGATGGGGGGGGGGGGGGGAGGTATATCCCCCGACCACACTTTTCATCAATTTTTTAAAAATTAAATTTATTCACTAACATTTTTATGGTTGGACACACCTTCAATTAAAAATTTATTTGACTTTAGGACAATGGTAAGCCTAAACATAGTGGCGTTGAAGCCCGCAAAACTTCACAAACAAATCATCTACAAATTAAAAGTAATTTTATATCTTCACTACAGCTAAAGTAAGCACCTAATAATCATAGAAAAAAACCTTGACTTGAAATATATTGACTAGAAGAGCCGAGTTTTATTCATACCGCTCCTGCCATCTATGTGATATAAGCAAAACACCAAGTGAGAGCCTTGCTCGTCATTGTATTGATGTTGCATATAGTGCTATGATGAGTACTGCTCGGCAAAGTACGTTAAGGGGGTTAAATTAAACTATTTTAAAAGTTATTTCGACTAGTTCTCTCCTCCTCCGGATAGCACCACTCTTACAGTAAAGTTGAAACCAACGCACCTAAAAAGAGTTTTATTTTATATATAATATCATATACATTTGTTATACTTAGTAATCTTTCTACACATATTTTGCTCCTACAAGCTATTTGTAGATTATAGGCCCTACTGCCAAGGTCGATATCAGCAAGGTATAAGTTGGAGGAAGTGTAATCTAATTTATGTAGATGGTAGTTTTTGTATGATCTGTCTCTCTTAGTATCGCGATAAATAAGCGGTCCCAGACAATATTTTGTTGTGAAACTTTAGTTTCTTTTTAATTGTAGATTACACTGTATCACTGTTATTGTATACAATTACCAACCACCGTGTTTAAGTGGGGCCGCATAGATTATGGGTAGAATTAAGTTAAATCGTTAGGTTAAAAAAATCAATCAAAGGTTTATCCATCAACCATTAGTTTCTTGCCAGGAATGGAACCTGAAATAATTAGCTCATTAAAAAACTGGCTGCGATTTTGGATGCTCGGAGCCAAACGCTGACCCCTTCTATATCTAACCGTTTTTGAAGGGAGAGAGAGATAAGAAACAAAAAGTTGTGTGGGTGAGGTTTAAAGCGTTTCCGAGTCTAGTTTTGTTGAAGAAGGGAAGTGAGGGGTTTGGTGGATTGGAGGACTCACCAACTGGTCAAGTATGGACCCGTTAGACTCTCCCTCTGATACTAGGACATTTGTAGTAATTGATAAAAATACTGCCATGACAGTTAAAGTCCTTGAAGATGATAGGATCGAACGGGGAAGAAGAAACGTGCGGAAGGGCAAGAGGGAATACAGATATAGAGAGGAAGAATAGAATTAGGGAGTGTAGAGAGAAGGATGGCGAGGAATAAGAAGAAAGGGTCACCAGCTTTAACGGGCCGGTCTAGTTGGTCTGGCTGGTCTCCCTATCTACCACAATAATACATACAAATTTGAAAATAAAACACATTTTAACAATGTCTTCGAGATTGTTTTGTTTCTATGACTATTTCCTCAAAAGTAATTATAAATTTGGTTTTGTGAAAGAAGAGTGTTTGCGTGAGTCTAAGATATTTATTGTAAAATAATTAAACTATTTCATAAGCATTGCTACTGGTGAAATACACTGACCCCACAATCGTAAGTGGTTCATGACTATTTTTATGACAGTAACTCTTAGCGTCGATCCTAGTTTAAAGGGCGCTTCATCTATGACTGTTGTCACAAGGTAATCTTTAATTATATAACAGTAGCCGTTTCTCTTAATAATTTAATCAGCTTAAAAAAAATCTAGAAAGAGAGTCACACTCTTCACGGTATCTAAAGTTTGGTTCACACATTTACCGAAAATAAAGAACAAATTCTGCTTGAGGGGCGCAGAAATTTACAATATACAAGAAATGTTTGTATACCATGATGAATTTCAACGCCAATGGTTACCAACAAGTTTTATTTTCAAATCTTTTTCCTTCCCATCTTGATATGTTTTATGGCCCCCACAATCCCAACACTGACCTTCCTTTTAAAGTTCTTCTGGAGCCACTGAACCCGAGAACAACTGAATCTGAAACCAGGAACAAAGACCTTAGACTACTTATTTAAATAAATAAAATCATCACACAATAAGGGTTTCCTTGACGGTGTAAAATAAATAAATAAAAGCTGAAAATTCAATGAATGAGTCAGATTTTCGATTAAAATTACAGTTTTTATCCGAGAGGTTCCTCTGTCAAAATTTGTTTACCTGTATAAATTTAAAGAATAATTATATCGCAAGAACTAGTTTATTATTATATTAATAAATTTTAAGACTAGCAATGGCGAATATTTTTATCAACACAACATAGAACAAAACAATGATGAAGGATATAGGATCTCCTTGAACTGTTTGGATACAGGATCTAGCATTAACATATCAGAACACAAGTCTTTGGCGAGTGATTAATTGTTTAATGTTCTGTCTTATTTCAACACTTCGCCTGTAACGTTTCCCGTCCCATGGATCTCTCCTCCGATATTTAGTCTGGCCCGCTAAATAAATGATTGTTTATTGTGGAAGCATGCCCACAGTAGTCGGATACGTCTGGGGTGCGTGGAAGTTAACGGTGCCTACTTACGCCACGTGGTGGCACAGTACATCCGACAGCGCTATAAAACTATCCGTGGCTTAAGTGAGAACTTGAGTGGTGAACTGTGGTTGAGTTATATGAGAAGAGATTGAGTCAGTTTTTTTTTTGTGGTACGGACTCGTGTGTGTACGTGTGTTGGACTTGAACGCCTGGGTGTGAAGACCCTCTGTCTCCGTGGGGAGGATTTGGAAACGAGGTTTTGTGGCAGGGGTAAGGTAGACCCATTCGTATTAATTAATCCTTAGCTTATGTACTATCTATTTAAAACTAGTTAGATTGATCACTTATGATTTTTGTCTAATTGCACTACTGGTATGATAAATACATAAGGAGTAGAACATTTTATGTACATGTTATTGTATGCGGGCGAGGGGTTATAGTTATGTAAATAATATATTTACGTTAAGCTTGTTATTAGTGTGCTCATATTACCCAACAGCCCAGTTTTGGAGCAGTAACTTAGAATTTTGAGTCCTATAATGTGGGGCTTTGAATGTTAGTGGTATTTATAACTCTGAAGGTACTGTTAAATTGTATTGAGCTTTGTAAAGAGGGGTTTATATTTTTTAGTTGGAACTATTCTACATATTTATGGGGTTTGTAGGGTCTGGGTTCGACGTCTGGGGACGGGAGTTTGGTTCTCGGACTGTGAAACTGTCAACCACGGATCACATCAGGGGTACTCCTTCACTGGTTGCATACCCGGGCTAGTGACCAGAGGCACTCACGAGTGGCCGACCAACTGGACACTCCTGAAGATCTACGTAAAGTGTATGGTTAACGCGCAGGACTCGCAGAGACTGCTAAGTGCTATATTTGTGTTCTTTTTTTTCGGCAAAGACGAAGGTATTTGAATATGGACTTTAGATGGCACTATCTTAGAAAGTGACTGTTGTGCCTATTGTACAGTAGCGTTAGGTTTTGTTGAGATGTTCACTTTACTTAATTTTTGCAGTGGCCACTCGCAGCTCCCAATGTTTATATTTCCTGAAGTATGTGTAAAGTCAATAAATTGTTTTCCGTGATAAAATTGTAAAGTAGTTTTACTATTTATTTTTAAAACTAACCTATTAATGTTGCGACTTACATTTTCACTATTTAAATAATAAAAGTTTAACACATTCCATTCATGCTTATAGCTTGAATCTATTGTCTAATGAAATTAAATTAAGGCTTAACCAAACATTTAATTGAAAATATTTTAAACCAAAAAGTAATGTGTGAATTTAAATTTGAGATAAGGAATAATTTTTTTAGCCTGATTTTTTTTTGTGAAGCCCTTCTGGCTTATTGAACAATATTTGTTTTGTTAACTATTATAGTGACCCTAGGAAACCATTTTCCGGGGTTTTGGATAACTCTAATCTATATTAGGAATTATCAGGTATGGCAGATGGGATCATGGTAAACCCATGAAGGCCTATGTGTTTAATGGGGAGCCTCGTTGTCTTCCAAGCAGTTTATCCCTGACCGAGGTCCCTTATTTGTCCTGGTCTACCTTACGAGGGGAGTGTTGATCTTCATATCTACATCTGGTGACTGAACGAATTTCCTCGTTAATGTTCAGACTCACTATCGCCAACGAGGTGGCCCCAACAATAAAAACTCTCTTGGGGCCGACCTTAAATTTAGGGGACCATTGCCAATAGCTCTATGACCACGCCCTTCTCCACTGATGCGACGTGGGAGGTGACACGCCTCACTCGTCAGAATCGTCGTACAAGTCCAAAAGCATATACTATTGACTATGCCTGGGGGAGGCAATGCCTTGGGTGAGAACATCAGCTTCCAATGTCCCGTTGGCTTGTAGTTTATGATGAGTTTCCAACTTGTAAACCTTTTCTTTAATGAAGTGTTCTCTAATGCTGATATGGTTGGACTTTGAGCTTATGATGTTATTCTAGTCAAACTTTGTGGAGACAAATTGTCTTTAAGTATTTCAAATGATTGGTGAGGCACGCCCAAAGTCGGGTGGTAAGTGTTTTAATGTAGTGCTTCTTTTGCTGTCTCTGTCAATGACATGTATTCTGCTTCCGCTATAAAAAGCCACAGTTCTCATGATTTCTTGATTCCCAGCTGATGGAAGTCGCTGCAATCTGGAAACAGTATCCTGAATAAGATCTTATATCTTCTCCAGTTGTCCTATAAGAATTTCCCCCCATACCAATAAGTGGTTCACGAGTTTTCTTGAAAACCATTGCGAGATTTTTGTTTCCCTTTAAGTAGCGTAAAACACTTTTGGCATCCAGCCAATGCTGTCAATAATGTAGTTTCTCCAAGGTCTCGCATTTCAAAAAGGGTTTCGTTAGTTCTTGTTTTAATTCATTCAGATGTTGCCGATTTCTTGATGCCACTATAATATCATCTACATACATGGCTATCAATGTCTTTCCCTCTCTTTAGTAGTAGTAGATGTGTATATACTTGGTCAGATTGTGAGGAACGAAACCCAATTGCTTAGTTTCAAGTCCAACCTTTTAAAACATTTCTTACCAGCTTGTCTCAAGACATCAACTGCTCTTTTAAGTAGGCATACTTTGTCCTTATCTGATTTTCGAAGCTTTTCTAGGGTCTTCTTAGCTTTGATAAATGTATGAATTGTCTTTGTTGTGGCTTTCTTCCATCATTATGACACATAAAAATGTTTATAGTTTGTATCGTTTTTGCATTAAAATTCTTTCTTCAAGTTCACCATTGAGGAAGGTAATCGAAATATCCATTTGAGTAATTCTCATGTCTTGATTAAGTGCCACTCCAAGAAAAACTCTAATTGAGCTCAGTTTTTGCGACAGGAGCATAGGTTTCAACAAAGTCAATTCCGGGGCACTGAGCAAAACATTTTGCAAACAAGACGAGTTTTTCCTTTTCTTTAATTCCCTTTGGCTTTATATTTATATTTTAATACCATTCTGCTACCTACCACATCGTCACCTTATTCTAGATCTACAAATGTCCCAAGTTAATTTTTAAGTTTGATTTTATTTCTTTTTCATAGCTTTTTGTCATGCTTATCCATCACTTTCCTACTAATGCATCTTTAACATCACAATAGACTGATACATCTTAATCTGACATCCAAATTGTAAATTTCCTGTTACGTTTAGACCTAGAGTGTATTTGATCTTCATCTGGATCTTGCGCTTCTTGGTCTGAGATGTCTACAAGGTCTTGAAATTGAACAGTTGGGGATGGAAGAGTTATTTCATCAATAAGGCTAAGGCTAAGGCTAAGGCTAAAGTCTAAGCAATATTCACCCACGTCTCACCCACTTAATAAACTTCTCTCACCAATCTCCTACCCACTTTCTTCACCCACCTCCCTCACCAACCTCCCACCCAACTCTCAAACACCTTCCCACCCACTACTAACACCCCTCCCACCCACTCCCCACCCACATCCCACATACCTCTCAACCAACTACCATGCAAATTCTAACCACCTTTCACCCACCTCTCAGCTACCCATCAAAAACTTCCCAACAAAGCTCCCGCCCACCTTCTACCCACTCTCCACCCACCTACCAACCACCTTCCACCCACCTCTTACCTCCCATCCATATCCCATATACCTCACACCCACTTTCGCCCATCACCCATCCACGTTCCACCGACTTCCCTCCTATCTCTCACCCACCCCTCACACACTTCCAATCCATCAACCTTCCACCTCCCAACCGCCTCCCATTCATCTCCTGTCAGCCTCTTAGCCACCTCTCAATCAACTACCACCCAACTCCCACCCGCATTTCACCGACCTCCCAACCACATTATACAGACCTCCAAACCACAATCCACCCACCTTAACCCACCTCTCTTTCACTCCCCATTCCTTCCCCACCCAATTCCAAAACACTATTAACCAACCTCCCACCCACTTCAACCTCATTTCCGACGCTCTCCCCACCAACCTCCCACCCACTTATCCCCCACCCTCCCACCCTCTTACCACCAACTACCCCCCACAATAGCAACACATGACCTCTCACCTTCCTTTCAACAACCTCCCAACTAATTTTCATCCACCTCTCACCCACTTACAAACTCCCACCCACCTCCAACCCCCACCCACTTCCGAAACATGGCCCAACCACCTCCCACCCACTTACCATCCAGCTCCCACACACCTCCAAACCACATTCCAACCACCTCCCACGCACTCCCAACTTACATCCTAATCCCCTCCCAACCACCTATAACCCACCTATCAACTACCTCCCACCAACTTCCCACCCACATCTCAACCACCTTCCAACCCCCTCTCACCCACTTAATTCACACCTCCAACCAAACTCTCCCCATTCACAACCACCTACCACACAATATTCACCCACCTCTCATCCATTTCTAAACTACCTCTAACTCACATTCATCCCACGTCCCACCCACCTCCAACCAACCTCCAACTCACATATCAACCACCTCCCACAGAGCTCCCATCCAGCTCCCCACAACTTTCAAAGTAATCCCAACCACCTCCAACCCAACTTTCACCCATCTCTCCTCCACATCTCACCAACCTTCCATCCAACTTATTTCGATATTATGTTTTGTTTTGAGATTTGTTATTCTGCTGGTTTATTTGCAACCCCCCTTTCCTATACTAGGGTGAGGATGACTGGAAAATCAGGCGAAATGGCCTAATTTTAATAACATTTCTTTATTTGTCATAAACAATGAAAAGGTACACATTATAGAAATCAACAAAACATAGAGCGTGAAGCGCGTCTTCCTTCCTAACGAGAAATAGTTCCATTTAGATGGCGGAGACCATAACTCAACAATGCAAAAAATGCACGACGAACATAATTAAACATATCAGACAATAATCCTAACTAACTTATACCAAAGTCTATGGTCCTAGGTTCGAAGAACATCCAATCCAAAAAGGGTGGTCTTTAAAGTTTATGATATTCAAAAGTCCCGCGTAACACATAGGCGTTAAGCGCTCACAACCCCCAACTAATATCATAACGTTATACAATAATAACGACCAATAGTGGACCAAGTCCCAATCTATCCTATTAGTGTCCTGTATCCTAATACAATGTAATCTACCCGGGCGACAGCTAATCCTAAGCGTACTAATAAATAAATGCTAGATGGGAAGTAAGCCCAAGACGCGGGTTTTACTCTGCGTATTCAATAGTATGTAAATATACCAACAAAGACAATAGGCGCAATAAATAGGGCTGGAGCCAAAAAGACGGCAGAAAGGCGACAAAATTTTGACAACAGCGAGAAGCGCATGCCGTAGTAAGTTTACATATTTAAACTAAGATTTGTGTGCAGAACAATAATTTAGAAAGTTTTCCCCCCATTACGCCGAAATATAATTTAGATACAGACAATAATGATAATCCCCTGCCCTACGTCGTTGTTCTCACCTCGATAAGCTGGTGGTCTAATAATGACCATAGACCACCAGCGCACCACTATATATACAAAGTTAAAGTTGACAGAGAGGGGGAGGGACGCGAGGAGAGGGAAGGAAGGAGAAGCGAGAGACGGGGTCGAGTGACGTGTGGAATCGTCTCGAAGCTTGACGTGGCCGAAGAAACAACTATCTTCCTTTATTTCTCGCCAGTCTCGGGTTTGACGCTAGGTGGCGCCTTTCGATCGGGTGGTTGTTTGGAGTAAGCAGGTCGGTGCTCGTGCCGCGTGTTGCAGCTCGTCTTGGAGGTTCGGTGAGTGACCCCCATTCGATTAAGCCATAACTCGCAAGTTGTTAAATCTGTCTTGTAACTTGTTACATATTTGCCTATGTGATTGGAGTTGATCCATTTAGGTTGGATAAGGTTATCAGGAATATTTGTGAGATTAGATTCTCTGGTAGATTGAGATTTTTTAAGAATTGTTTATATAACTAAATGTGATATCAATTGGCTAATGCTATTTATTTATTTAATTCAGCTCAGATTTAAAATTTTCTCAGACAACGGGATTTAGATTAGTCTATAAATGAGCCTATTGAAAGTTGCCACTTTGTTAGATTAGGAATATTTAGAGTTTGGTATAATAGCGTCGGTCTGGGTTGGTTTTACATAGATTTTATATTAAAATTTGTGATTTATATTGTTCATGATTTGTAGATCCGAGTGGTTGATGCTGTTGTTTTGTTCATATTCATTAGTGAAACTTAGTTTGGGATGGATATTGTTTAAAACAGAGGTCCCTAATTATTTTTGTTGGATGTCCGCTTTAAAAACTCGGCAAAACTTTAACATTGGCTCAAGTTCAAGCCCTATGGATCCATACTATTTCAAAAACGTGATTTCTTTCCTTTTTGTTATTTATTATTGCCAGCCTTCCATGTATACTACCCGCCCACCACTAAAATAGCATCATTTCTTCTGGTGGTCCGCCATTTGGTGACCACTGGTATAGAATATCAATTTTATTTGGGAAAGAATCATTAAGAATTTTGTCGTAAATGAAGACAATGCCACCAACATATCTACAGTATAATTAACTCATTATGAAGAGGCTGGGATGATAATCATTTTAGGGTCGACCTCAGGGGTCTCGGGGTAAATTATTCACCTCAAGACCAGATGTTCGAGGGTTTAAACCCAGCTGAGGTCGATTGATTTTTCTTGAGTAATAAAAAAACCGCAGTACAACTTCCTTTGGAGGGGAAGTAAGTCTGTTGGTCCCATGTTGATTGTAAAATGAAAAATAACCCTGGAATGTATGTGTAAATACTTTTCGCGGCAAAATTGTTAGACCCTTTCACTCTCACTCAGAGAAATTCTCGTGTTCTTATTATAAAATATTGGTTCAAAAAGTTTATGTAAACTACCTTAAATAAATAAATAATAATTTTAAATACACGGTTTTACGTAAATAATTCAGACACTATACAAGAAATGAGGAAAACAATGGCATGACCCTCTTTTTGAGAATATATAATTTATTGTTAAATTGAAAATAATTTTGATTGAATATCGTTTCAAGTAACTTGGTGATTTGAATTATGTCTTCATTAAAGAAATTATTGTTTTTTAATGTATTTTTGAAATAATGATGTTTTGATAATGGGTACATTAGTGTATACATTATTATTGTCTAGTAACATAAACTTGGATTGTGAACCAAGGGATAAGTTTTTGAATTTATTTGTTAGATCACAGGAACCTTTAATGTTGTATAAGTTTGTAAATTGCTCTGTAATATTTTAAGTTAATTTTTTGACTATTTTATAAGCTGGAGCGTTTTATAGTTAACTAGAGGAGTTATTGGAATGTTTGGTTTATGTATTATAGTTAAAGATGTGAAGATAGGTGCCTAGGATTAATATTAAGTATGACGTTGTCCTTAGGATAAATTATTAAAGATGTTAATATTTTCTTTTAATTATCATTTATTATATTTTGTATTTGGATCGGTTTTCAATTTAACGATATTATTATGTATGAAATTGACCAAAGTTTTAGAAATACAATCATCATTGTTGACTTTGATATTACGGTACCTTTGCCGGCTTTGACGTTGATTATTTTACTGCCAAGAAATGTATTCTTTAGTTGTTGGAGGGTGGAACGTTCATATATGAATTTGTTTTGTTAGAATGGTTCGGATGATTTTTGAAGTTGGTTGGATACTAAGTATCGTCTTTGATCTTTTTTGTCAATATCCATATGTTAATATGTTGGATGGCATATTCACGGTTTATGATAAATGAGTGTATTTTGTTTATAATAGAGGATGTGTGGCAGTTGAATTTATAACATTCAAGTATTAAGTTTTCACTACCTGGGTCGACCTCTCATAACAGCGTCCTGATTGGCCGATACTGGTCAAGTGACCACGCCTCCTGCTCTTTGATTGGCTCTTATTTTCCCCCCACCCCTGCCCTACTTTCCTCTGATTGGCTGAGCCCTCTCCCTCCTTCCCCCTCCTTCCCCCTCCAGCCGTCCAACCACGTACATTTGGTGAATAATTATCGTTAATTGATTATTGTTAATTAGGAGTGTTGGAGTTTTTTATTCACGGCGGCCTTGTTGGTTCTTGCTTAATTGGTGAATAATTATTGTTAATTGATTATTGTTAATTAGGAGTGTCACGGTGGCCTTGTTGGTTCTTGTTTAATTGGTTGGAGTTAGGCGTTCCTCGCGCCATGGCTGCTGAGACCCTTCTCTATCAAAGGTAGGATGGGGGGTGTCGGAGTTTTTATTCATGGCTGCCGTGCTGGTGGTCTATCGAGCTTCAGTCGTGTAATGCCAACTTTCTCCTTCACTCCACTGTTGGTTTTCCTCCCTCCCCCTCCTACAGGCTGCAAACCACCTACAGGTTGATTCATGCTTAGAGACGTGTTGAGACAAGAATAGCAGGTGTGTTCAACCCTTTCCCCTCCTGGCACCAGGTTGGTGGGCAGACAAGTCAGGACAAGAATATATCGTGACCTCAACAACCATGGGGTTTTTTCCATTGCGTGTTATGTCGCAACTCTAGCTGGCATATGCACAATCAGGGGCCACTGAATCCTCGTTAGGGCCGCTATCCCGGTACAAAAGTCAACTAAAATGGTTTGTTCGGTATCGTCTTTCACAACGCACGGATGTGTGTATCCGTCATGGACAGGACAACCTGTTTTTTTCCTATGACGTAATCATTGCGTGTTGCCACATGCACAATCAGGGGCCACCGAATCCTCAGTTAGGGGCCGCTATCCCGGTACAAAAGTCTACTAAAATTGTTTGTTCGGTATCGTCATTCACAAACGCACGGATGTGTGTATCCGTCATGGACAGTACAACCTGTTTTTTTCCCATTGCGTGTTATGTCGCAACCCTGGCACCAGGTTGGCGGGTCGTCAAGACAAGTTGAGACAAGAATAGTCATTGCCCCCGGGCAACGGTTTTTTCCCTGGTTCGACAAGACGAGTTGAGACAAGAATATATATTGAGGTCATCGGGGCGTCAGGTTGGCGGGCAGACAAGTCAGGACAGGAATATATCGTGTGACGTCGAACGAGGGAGGGAGGGTATAAAGAGGGGGCCTCACTTGGTTGTCTAGAGCCGGGTAAGATGGACAAGTTACAGCAGCTGGTAAATATTGGCAACGCGGTGCAGACCGTCAAATTGTGTGATCTAGCCGTTGATCAAAAGTACTCGGTGGATAAACTAAAAGCAGTCAATACAAAGTTCGGGAGACGTCTAATAGCCTATCTAGACGGCGAGTTTTGTGTATTTCTACCCTGTCGGTTTTGTACTCTTACAGATGAAGACGTGTGTGAGTTAAATAAAGAAAAACTGGTATTTACCTGCACCGGAGTAAAACCCGGTTCACCTAACATTGTGAACTATGAACGCGTTTAAGCGGCGATGCAGTTACCAACAGGTGGCGGTGCGGTTAGTACAGAACGTTCAACATGCTTGGAACAGGCTATATTAATTTAATGTTTGTTGGTCATACGATTGAGGGGTGTGCCTATATGACGGGGGAGAATGTTCCCAGTGTGGCGGTGAGTGAGAGACAGGTAATTTATAAAATAGAGGAGCGAGGCTATATCGAGTTTTGCGACTCGACCTGTCACACGATAAGAGCGATGGAAGTACTACCCCATGAGAGAATCGAAGCGACATACATGTGTGATATGACGTGCGCCGTTTACAACTTCCGCAAGGGGTATGTGGTAGCTGTGTTGCCACGACCACCACCGCCGCCCTTCCAACCGCCGCACCACACGACGCCGCCGTCGCCGCCCCCCGAACACAGGCGAACACGGCCCCAGAGTCACAGGCGTACCCAGCCTCAGAGATCCCACCACCAGAGTCGTCTGTCTACCGGTCAGTAGAGTCACCTGCGTCAGATTCACTGGCGTATCCACAGTCAGAGTCGTCTGTCTACCAGTCACCTACGTGCCCGCCATCACCGTAGGTAAAGTCCGAAGAACCTGTAAATCTCGAGGATTTAACAATTTACAGAAATTATTCAAACGTTAAAATTATAGGTGAAACGCCCGCCGACTACATACTCAGCCTGGGCAGTTTCGGTAACGTTTTCCTTTTCAAAGTCAATATATTATTTGGATTGTAAGCGCTTTAAATCTAAAGCACGCTGTATGATATATCTTGGAGGACAAAGTGTGATGTTTAAAAGTGAATTAATAAACTAGACGTACTCTGCTGCTGTCATCGGAGCTAGCGGTGACATTTTGAAAAAAAAAGTTAAGAGTTTGTGAGTGTTTATTTCTTTTGCTGCATCTCCAATTGACATTATGCCGTTTAAATGCCACGGATCCTACGCAAAGCTCTCCAATCTTATTCGCCACAAAAGTCATCAAAATATTGCTCACCAGGATACCTGTTGGGACGAGAAGGTATTATGCAGTGCGTTAGACCTGATCGAGAAAGAGGAATACAATCGTGTCAAGTGCTTAAACGAACTTGAGAAAAACTAAAGTTATAACGTTGTGCTATCGGAAGAGCCGGAACCTAATGTTATTGTGCTTGAGTTTGTTGGAAGAGTAAGATTGCCAGGTAAAAACTGTGGAGACATTGTCAATATACACTCTAGCGCCTCTCAAAGTGTCTTGAATTATTTTGGAGGTGACTCCTTCTCATTTTCTAGATGGTAGATGCTTTTTATATGTATTGGTCTAAAGACCTAAATAATATTGCTGCTTGTTGTGAATGTTTTAAATTAACCAATCGTTGATTGTCAATAAAAAACTAACAATAAAATTGACTCCTACTCATTTTCTAGCTGGTAGACGTCTTTTATATGTATTGGTCAAAAGACCTATTGCTGCTTGTTATGAATGTTTTAAATTAATCAATTGCCGATCGTCAATAAAATAAGTTGGTTGGAGAATCAAAGACCTGAAGGAGGCGGCAGCATTGTTGCCACCCAAAGAGCCTGTAAACTGCCCAATTGTCTGTATGATAATTTGAGCGTCATATTTTTTTAAATCCTGAGGGCGTATGCTATATTGTTTGAGCCTGAGCTTATAAGCTATATGAGCTTGTATTTATAGGATAGGAGGGTGGTGTGTGTGTAGACGTTAAAACACAAGCATAACAGTTTTATAATATTTATTCCCAAAATACTTCGCTTATGAGGATCTTGAAATTATTTTAAATTAATAGGTTGTTAAGTTTAAATATTACACTATACATCTTAAACAAAACAGAAATTTAATGGCAGCAAAAGAATATTTAACTTTTACAAACTAAAAAATATTTAAGTTTTACAAAAAAAAACACAAGTAATACACTTATGAGGATTTTGAAATGATTTTAAATTAATATGTTGTTACGTTTTAAATATGAAACTATACACACTGGCATGGTATATAACATTTACACAAAACAAATTAGTTACTTAAACACTGACAATCAATTTAATGACGGCAAAAAATATGTTGATATAATAATATATTTACTTTAACGCAACGAGAAATTTAATGTTAGAAATTTTTTTTTTATATAATATATTTATTATATTTGTAATTAATATAAAATGGAGGATTAAAATAAATTTGATGGCGTACTGTTTTACTTATTATATATCAAGGGTCGAATAACGGGATAGCAGCTTTCTCATCACCGCGTCTATATCGATATCCGAATCACTATTTTCAACTGGAGAGTTTGTAATTAATATTGGCGAGGGGGATGCAAGGTTTATTGTAGGGATAATATCGTTGTTGCTTTTTGCAGATCTTGAAAACGTGGTTCGGACAGGTCGTCTTGCGCTACTCTTGGCAATGCGGCCGGTCCGTACCCCTGAAGGTTGCACGTGTGAAATAGTTTTAGGGGGCCCCGAAGTACCTGGAGACCGCAGGGCCTGAAACGCCGTCGGCCAGTTGTCCGGAGGCCCCCTTAAGTTCTGCATGTCCTGCAGGGAGCCGTCTGGAGAAGCTGGAGGATGTTGTGGAGGAAGCGCTTCCCTGTACTGAATGTCCATGTCGTACCGGTTCAAGGGTGCCTCGGGGATTCGGGTAGAGCGGGGAACATCAGTGCCTGGAGGTAGCTGCTCCCTTGAACGCTGTTGGCGGACAACGTCGACCAGATAGACGACCATAGCCTCCACGAGGTTATCCGCCAGCCTCAAACTTTCCCTACTCTGGGCTAATTCGGCTGCCTGTTGCACCATCGTTAGTCCGTCAGCGCTCCACCAGGATCCCTCTAAGCAATTAAGTTAGGTTTTACTTTGCGGTGTACTGTGTCATTTAAATTTAAATAACTTATAACCTGTTTATTCATTAACGAATGATAAAGTTTATTCGCGTCAATCTATAGCAGAGAGCTATTATAAATACAGACACTAATAAAGCGCGTATTTTAGGTACACATAATAGTTTTTTTTCAACAAACCAGAGACTCCTGATAGAGAAAAAAGTATCCTTCATGAATATATATTTAAAGTGCAGGCAAGAAATTAAACAAGAAGTTCGTATTTTAGGCACACATAACCCTAAATGCTTTATCTTGAAGGGGGGTGGGACGTGACACACATTTAAAAAAAACCTATGGCTTAGGGTCGTCAATTATTGTAAGCACTATGGAAGCACCCCCCTTGGCTGAGGCCTGACAACACACACGGGTCTGATGGGTTGGTTCCTTATGGTAGGAATGGGTCGGTGTGTTTTATGGAGGGTTCAATAGCTTGCTTGCGCCGGCTTACGGATACCGCCATGGCTGCCTAATTGTGTTGGGTTGCGGGCTGTGGGGTTATTAGGGGCAAATGCGCGTTGTTGAGCGGCCCCGCTGCTATTCAGGCGCGACTCACATACAGGGGTAAGGGGTCCGAAAAGAAGGATACTCTCTGAGTTGTCCCTTGAAGAGTGGACCAAATCCTCCGTCGTGTAGCCGTGTTCTGTCATAAATAATCAAGACTTTATTTACTATAGGAAGGGAGACATTTGATAAATATTATCAATATCTATAAAACGCTAATTTTTTTCTGTTGACGCAAGCAAGGAATATAAATATGTCAATGATAAGTTACTATTACGGTTATCTATAAAGATGATCAATAGGAAAGTTGCTCCATAGAGGCGCTAGCACATAGCTCACACCATGCCAAGGGTCAAACCTAGAGGTCTTAAGCTAAAGAGAAAGTATTGTAAACGTGAAAATATATGGGGATAATAGTTTTCTAGTAACTTAGAATCGGTAACAGAGTATATTATGATCTTTTGTGTAGTGTTTCTAAAACACCGTAAATACTTATTATTTAGTTTCACAAAACTGCGTGTTTCTACTGACCTATCACTTACTCTCGAAAAGATAATAAGCGAGAGAAAGTCCCGGTATCATTTATTTATATAAGTAATTGTAGATATATAATATTATAACTTTTTAACTATCAAGAAAGGTTTTTTTCGCCGAAAAGCGGATAGCTATTATAAATACAAACATTAAGAAAGGGCGGAATTTATTCACGCATAATTGTTTTAACGCGCTGAAATATAAGTATCGTTCATGCTGGCAAGAAATTAGATCCTATTTGTGAAACTAATGGAGATATAATATAAGCTAAATCAATTTAATTTAATTGGTATTCAAAATAATATAAGGATTCTTATTGATATTTTTAATGAACACAATAGATCATTTCTTTATCTTTAATTACGGTGCCGCGTCTTACGCTGTTGCGGGTCAGTAAGCATGAACCGAAGACATAAAAATAGTTTTACACGTTCGCGAATAATAAGTTATTATTACAGTTATTTATTAAAACTGCCCCTAAGAAATATGTTTATATTTATATAAGACCCGCCTCGGTGGCGTAGTTGGCTAACGCGCTTGTCGCTTTGAGCTCGACTGCTGAGGACGGGGGAGATCGAGGTTCAAATCTCGGTCGGGCGTACTGGGGGTGGTTTTTACCACTCTCCCTCCACGCAAATGCGGGTTCACTTCCTCTAATTCAACCTTCCCAATTCCTAACCCATTAGCGTAATTAGTACTTAAAAAAGCTTATAATCCGAACGGGTAGTAAGACGCGGTGCTAAATATTAATATTATTTATATAAGATATTCCTAACGTGTATTAATGCATAGCTCCCCATACCAAGGGTCAAACATAGATTCTCTCAACGGTGTCCCTTAGTAAATCTAGTTTATTAAGCTTTAATTCCTTCCTGTAGATATGCGGGCTCTAAATAGGCAATATAAGTTTTAATATTCACGATAAGCTGATCAACAACAAAGGTTAGGGAGAAGTTTTATTACGACGGCGAATTACATACAGTTTAGCCAAAGGTCAGATAGTTTTCTCTATTATCTACCTTGAATCAGCTATCTTCAGACTATATCTTAGAAGGATTTTATTTTTAATGTATAACTGTCTCAAATTTGGGTTTTGTAAGGCCGCAGGGACTATAAATTCGTTTATTTAATAAATTCACTAAAAAATAATAGAAAATTAAATGACTCTGATAAACAGACAACTTAAAATTAAATAGCTGAATCGGGCCCTATAATGTCCGATAGCCGCTTGGACCAGAAATTTTTACTCAAACATGGATTATTAATAGATTAAACATCTGCCAGCTTTTAGAAGTCACAAATATAACCCTTGCAAATACACATACAATTTTAAATTTAAAATCAAACCCTTTTCAAGCTATGTAACAGTGATAGTTTTGTTTCAAAACATGTCAACAAAGGTTAAGGGGGAGTTTTATTACGACGGCGAATTACATACAGTTTAGCCAAAGGTCAGATAGTTTTCTCTATTATCTGCCTTCTCATTTAGAACAGACACAAATTTAACCATAGCAAATAAACAGTCAATTTAAAATTAAAAATCAAACACTTTTTAAGCTATGTAACAGAAGCGAATTGAAATACCTTGTGTGGATGATGTTGATGCTGAGTTTTCCATCGCCTTGATTAAGCAGCTGCTCAGTAAAACTTATTAATTTCACTGACGAAGAAGAAGACGGCAGTAGGGGTTGCTTGAAAACTCATCCCTATATATATGAACCAAAATCCCCCTTTCATCTAATATTGACTCGCCCGTGCAAGATTCTGATTTTCTGGATTGTTAGATTCCTGAGAGTACACACCTTTTAAATCAGCTGGGTGCCATTCTTACTTAGTAAAGGGTGCTAGAGATTGGCTCTTAAATGGGTAAAACTCTCTCTTCATGAGTTCAGCGGAGGTCAATTCTGTCATGGTGGAAATTGTAGATCTTGCAACAAACCTTAGCGGGAGTTTTTTTAACCCTAAATGAAATCGGTCTTACATGCGTCAAGGGTTGGAAACCCTATATTAACTCACTGTCATGATGTTTTGTGGGGGAGAGCGGATTCCATTGAAAAAACGGTATGTCAGTGGAACTGTCTAGAGTGAAAACCTATATACACGCGAAGCGGTTGGGGTTTTGATCCATAACACGCGCCGTGAATTTAATAAATGTTTAAAGTGGCGCTTATAATTTTCTGCCTTTGTACAGGAATTGAACCCTGGACCATGCGTTTACTATACAGGTCCACGTAGGATAATATCTCATTTTCACCAAACTTTTTTTTTTCAAATATCTATGGTTTTTTTTTCTCAGTTCTAGCTGTAAATAATTTTGCCGTATTTTAATTCTCACTTTTACTAGTTAAGTTATCAATTATAATTTTTTTAAATTTTTAACTTCATAATTAGTAAGATAATTAAATAAATTAAATTTAAAAAATTTTGAACTACATAGCTAAAATCACATCATATTTATTAGTATGAATCTACGTTACACTAATTTTATCTGATTCTTGATGCACGTATAAGCCACTCAATTGTTTTGATAACGCTCGTTAAGACGGGTACCTGCATAACTGCTAATGCACTAGTGTGTTTAACTGAAATCCTAGAGGTCAGGGTTCAATTCTAGATTGAATGCACTAAAGTTTTTTTGTATTCAACGAAGTTTCGCATCCTCTGTCTCTTTCCCTCTTAGGTCGGCGCGTGGTATGTTTCTTAATGATAAATCACGCAGGAATGGCTAATGTGGGTGGGGTAGGGGGTAGGGGGTGTTCATGATCCGCAGGTAAACGGCTCTATACCTAAGTATTATCAAATATTTATATTCTCAAGGGAGCATATGTAACTAGTGCAGTTATATTTTGAAATTGAAACTATACCATCCTTATTAAAAATAATTATTAATCTTTATTATCAGCGTGCTGAACATTAATAAAAATGGAACCCGCTTTGTTGGCCACGCGGTCTAAGACTGTACTTCTCAAACTGTTTTTTGTTCACACTCTTTGTCGTGAGTCCTCGCAGCACCTTTGTACAGGAAATGAACCCTGGACCATGCGTTTATCCCGTAAGATAATATCTCATTTTCACCCCCTGTACGGATTTGAACCAGTGTCCCTTTACAACGCGTACATATAGGCTGTGGTGACCTGGTGGTCTAGGGGTAGGGTGTCAGACTTCTGTGCTGGCGGCCGGGGTTCAATCCTCGGTCCCGGCACAGATTTATCTGATTTACAAACCCTTCCTTCACCTCTGACAAGACATCTTGTGAATGTGGGGAGTGCCAGGCCGCCACCGTGGTTCGGATTCCACGTTAAACTGTAGGTCCTTCATTTCATCTCACAATCACCCTACAGAATAGAAAACCTATATACACACGAAGCGGTTGGGGTTTTGTTCCCCAACACGCGCCGTGAATTTAAAGGGGCGATTATAATTTTCTGCCTTTGTACAGGAAATGAACCCTGGACCAGGCGATTACGATACAGACACTAAAGTTCTGCTTGAATATTTGAACCCGGGACCCTTTATTGGGCAGTTATTTTAAAGACTAAACCAGTATTATCGTTTATGCTGAGGGGGGGAATTGAACAATTTTTTCCAGGCTGTTAACTTAGACCGTTAATAATGGCTGTGAAACATTCGGGCTGGTTTCTCTCTCTAGGTTATAATCGGCCATTGAGAGCGAAGAAAACAAACAAGAGGGAGAGAGCTACACTGTTCAGTCAATAGACAGTATGGGAAAAAAATGTGTTTGTCACAATTGCAACATTTTTTATAAATACTCCAACATGTATGTTTTCTGTTGCAAGGGCTACTTCACTCTGGATAGTTTGGAAACCATAATAAACGACAATCTCATGTTTAACATTAATAATCTCTCAACTCTTTGGTTTTTTGTACGTCATTTCGGTCTTTGTAAAGACAAAAAAATCCTTTTTCTCTTATCTAATTAAAAAAAATTATAATTGAATGAAACTACTTTTAATCTTTTTTTATCAACACTAGCATAACGTTGATAATTTCATTTCCTTAAGAACCACTGGTCCAAGGCTTCACTTTCGCATTAGACAAGTCTACTAATGAGGGGAGAGTTCGGTATTCGAATACCTGTCGCATGTACTTATGGTATTTTTCCCACATGGATTTTACAATCTTCCTTCACGCAAATGTGGTCACACCTCTAAAATTCAGGCTTCCTCATACCTAACACTCTAGTGTAATTATTGCATTAGGTCTTGGCGTGTAGCCCGAGCGGATATCAGAACCTGGTACTATTATTGAACACGTTGACGAGGGTGAATTTTAAATAAATGTATAGTATCTCAAACTCATATATTTACTTATTTTCCAAACACCCTGTATTGAACAGCGGGCACTCCACTTGGCGAGTCAGCTTTAAAATCTTACTGTTTACGACGGCCATAAATCTTCCTCCCTCAAATCATTTATCCCTGTGTGCCTGGTTAGGGCGGACGAGAACCAATTGTGAATGAGTTTTGGAATGCTTAAAAATACATTTGATTGTCATTCGTCTATTTGGGAGTTGTAAACTATGAATTGCATGAAGTAATATTCGGTCTGTACTCCGAAGTATGTACTGAGGCCAAAATGGCGGATTCGTGATGGACATATCCAAAAAAATAAAATCTACAGCCTTTGAAAGAATTATAATTACTTTGAAGGCTAGTCAGTATAAACCAAGGAGCAAAGAGTGGTTCAACAACATTATCCTGTTAGATAATTTGAATATCCGTGTGTTTCTAATACCGATGTAGATATGTTAATTTGAGAATTTACTGACAAAAAATGTTTTGGAACTCTTTGGCATTGATGATTTTGATAAAATGAATAGTTAAGTATGAGGCATATGCTTAGTAAGTTTTAGTGTTTTTTTTAAACGTATTGAAAGCATTTTGTAACTAATAGAGTCGCTTTTCATCCTTAATAGAGGAGTTATTCTATTAGGCGTGAACACTTTTCGGCGATTTCAAAACAAAATTAAGATAATTAATATAGGTTTTTTATGCATCTTGGGAAGGTTGATTTAGAGTATGTTAACCCACATTTGCGTGAAAAAAAACACCCCCGGTTCACACGTCCGAGATTCGAACATTCTACTATTTGGTCGATTGATGAACACGCTTTTGTTCAACTCAAAATAAAATATTTTGTACTTGCAAGAAATACGCCGTTAAAATGGCGTTTCAACTTTTAGAAATCATAAGGTCCCGGGTTCGATTCACATGTAAGGAGGTCTTTTTGGGAAATTGACAAAGATAATATAGCTGTCCACTTATAATGACTCGAACAAAAAACAGTTACCGATACTTTCCGCGATTTCAAAACAAAATTAAGTTAATTAATACGCGTTTTTTTAAATTCTCTCTAAATAATATTATAATTTATTTTTTCATACTAAACTTGTAGAGCCATTTAGTATACACGTACTTAAACGAAAAAAACATTTTTGTTAGGTTTCCCTCCCTAGTTATTTACAAAGTGTTTGTAACGGCCTTCAAGGAAGAAAGGCAATAGCACGTTGGGAAGTTTTTATGGTGAGGGCAGTGACTCCCTTTGTTCATGATAGGCTCGGGGGGGGGGGGGGGACAGAATTTTCGGATCACCTTTCAGCTCTGTGGGGTGAATTCCGGAAGTGAAAGCTGACGGGGAAAGGGGTGAGCACACCTGACGTTTGCTATAAAACAGCTCTGAGGTCACGATATATTCTTGTCCTGACTTATCTGCCCGCCAACCTGGTGCCAGGAGGGGGAGAAGTGAAAGCTGTGGGAAAGGGTTGAACACACCTGCTATTCTTGTCTCAACACGTCTCTAAGCAAGAATCAACCTGTAGATGGTTTGCAGCCTGTAGGAGGAGGAGGGGGGAAAACCAACTGCGGAGTGAAGGAGAAAGTTGCCATTACACGACTGAAACTCGATAGAGAAGGGTCTCACCAGCACGGCAGCCATGAATAAAAACTCCGACACCCCCACTCCTACCTTCGATAGAGAAGGGTCTCAGCAGCCATGGCACGAGGAACGCCTAACTCCAACCAATTAAACAAGAACCAACAAGGCCACCGTGACACTCCTAATTAACAATAATCAATTAACGATAATTATTCACCAATTAAGCAAGAACCAACAAGGCCGCCGTGAATAAAAAACTCCAACACTCCTAATTAACAATAATCAACTAACGATAATTATTCACCAACATGTACGTGGTTGGACGGCTGGAGGGGGAAGGAGGGAGAGGGCTCAGCCAATCAAAGTAAAGTAGGGCAGGGGTGGGGGAAAATAACAGCCAATCAGAGGAAAGTATGGCAGGGGTGGGGGGAAAATAACAGCCAATCAGAGAGCAGGAGGCGTGGACAAAGTGACTTGTCTCGGCCAATCAGGAAGCTGTTATGAGAGGTCGACCCAGGTAGTGTTTTCCTAGTTGGCAGATCTTTTTTTCACTTTTAATTATGTTTAAGATTCTTGGGCGAAATATATGGGTCTTTTTATGAATTGTTTGTTTTGTAAGTTTCCGTAGTTTGATAAGCTTATTAATTTCGTGTTCAAGCCTAAGATGTTTTTTTGTGTAGGATTTCATTAATTTTGTCTTCAATTTGGATAAAAAGTTTGTTCCTACTACAAGGGTGTAGTGACTATTATTATTATTAATGATTTGGTTATTTGACTGCTTGTTTCAGTGGTTAATCCCTTAACAAGTGCTTACTGATAAGTACTCATTGATACTTCTACCTTTCCCTTGGAAAATTAGTTTATCCTACTCTCATAAAAAATCCTGAAGAAAGGGAAAATTTACTCTCAAAATAAAATAAAACTTCAGAAATAACTTTTTTATGAACGTAAGAACATTTAAGAATCAATAAGAACATTTACTAATCTAAAAATATATATGAATTCCGGTTCCATTTCGGGTTCTTAAGCATTTTTATTTTGTTTTCTTGTTCCGGTTCTGCTAATTTAAAGATAACTTATTTTAGGCTATAAGTTTTGTTTCTAGTTCCGGCTTATATCCCTACATCCAGGACTTCCCTAGCACATGTGTATTATCCCAGATGGTGTAGGCGGCACTAACTCGTTGAAGGAATGAGTTCTTGCTCAGTTCCAGACGGATGGGTAGCACATATTAAGAACTAACCCTCGAGTTTAGGACTCATTATTATTTATTTTACACTTTATCCGGGCTACCTGCAGTTCCACTAGTGGGGTAGGGACGAGCAAGATACAAATTTAGAGAATGTGTACACGCATTTTCTTGAAGAGAGAGCAGTAAACTATTTAATAAAATATTACAGTTAAAATATTACTAGTTAATAACTATACCATGGAGACGGTTGCCATGGAGACGGTTGCCATGGTGACAGTTGGCATGGAGACGGTTGCCATGGTGACAGTTTAATGGATACGGTTGCCATGGTGACGGTTGGCATGGAGACGGTTGCCATGGAGACGGTTACCATGGAGACGGTAGCCATGAAGATGGTTACCATGGAGATGGTTGCCATGGAGATGGTTGCCATGGAGACGGTTGCCATGGTGACAGTTTAATGGATACGGTTACCATGGTGACTGTTGCCATGGAGACGGTTACCATGGAGACGGTAGCCATGAAGATGGTTACCATGGAGATGGTAGTCATGAAGATGGTTACCATGGACGGTTGCCATGGAGACGGTTGCCATGGAGACGGTTGCCATGGAGATGGTAGCCATGAAGATGGTTACCATGGTGACGGTTGCCATGGTGACGGTTGCCATGGAGACGGTTGCCATGGAGACGGTTGCCATGGAGACGGTTGCCATGGAGACGGTTGCCATGGTGACGGTTGCCATGGAGATGGTTACCATGGAGACGGTTGCCATGGAGACGGTTGCCATGGAGACGGTTGCCATGGAGACGGTAGCCATGAAGATGGTTACCATGGAGACGGTTGCCATGGTGACGGTTGCCATGGTGACGGTTGGCATGGAGACGGTAGCCATGAAGACGGTTACCATGGAGACGGTTGCCATGGAGACGGTTGCCATGGAGACGGTTGCCATGGATACGGTTGCCATGGTGACGGTTGCCATGGAGACGGTTACCATGGAGACGGTAGCCATGGATACGGTTACCATGGAGACGGTTGCCATGGTGACGGTTGGCCATGGAAACGGTTGCCATGGAGACGGTTGCCATGGAGACGGTTGCCATGGTGACGGTTGCCATGGAGACGGTTACCATGGAGACGGTTGCCATGGTGACGGTTGCCATGGAGGTACGGTTACCATGGAGACGGTTGCCATGAGACGGTTGCCATGGGACGGTTGCCATGGAGACGGTTGCCATGGAGACGGTTGCCATGGAGACGTGCTGTGCGGTTGCCATGTGACGGTTGCCATGGAGACGGTTACCATGGAGACGGTTGCCATGGGACGGTTGGCATGGAGACGGTTGCCATGGTGACGGTTGCCATGGAAACGGTTTGCCATGGTGACGGTTGCCATGGAGACGGTTGCCATGGTATGGTTGCCATGGAGATGGTTACCATGGAGACGGTTGCCATGGTGACGGTTGCCATGGAGACGGTTACAATGGAGACGGTTGCCATGGATACGGTTGCCATGGATACGGTTGGCCATGGATACGGTTGCCATGGTGACGGTTGCCCTGGAGACGTTTTGGCATGGTGACGGTTGCCATGGATACGGTTGCCATGGAGACGGTGCCATGGTGACGTTTAATGGAACGGTTGCCATGGTGACGGTTTGCCATGGAGACGGTTGCCATGGATACGGTTGCCATGGTGACGGTTGCATGGAGACGGTTGCCATGGATACGGTTGCCATGGTGACGGTTGGCATGGAGACGGTTGCCATGGATACGGTTGCCATGGTGACGGTTGCCATGAAGACGGTTACCATGGAGACGGTAGCCATGAAGATGGTTACCATGGAGACGGTTGCCATGGTGACGGTTGCCATGGAGACGGTTGCCATGGGACGGTTGCCATGGTGACGGTTGCCATGGAGACTGGTTACCATGGAGACGGTTGCCATGGGACGGTTGCCATGGAGACGGTTACCATGGAGACGGTTGCCATGGATACGGTTGCCATGGAGACGGTTGCCATGGACAGTTTAAGATACGTTGCCATGTTACGGTTGCATGGAGACGGTTGCCATGAGGCGGTTGCCATGGTGACGGTTGCATGGAGACGGTTGGCATGGAGACGGTTGCCATGGAGACGGTTGGCATGGAGCCGGTTAGCCATGATAAGTTTGCCATGGTGACGTTGCCATGGAGACGTTGCCATGGAAACGGTGCCATGGAGACGTTGCCATGGAGACGGTTGCCATGGAGACGGTTGCCATGGTGACGGTTGCCATGGAGACGGTTGCCATGGTGACGGTTGCATGGAGATGGTTACCATGGAGACGTTGCCATGGAGACGGTTGCCATGGAGACGTTGCCATGGAGACGTAGCCAGGAGATGGTTACCATGGAGACGGTTGCCATGGTGACGGTTTGCCATGGTGACTGTTGCATGGAACGGTAGCCATGAAGACGGTTTACCATGGATGACGGTTGCCTGGAGAACGGTTAAATGGAGACGGTTGCCATGGAGACGGTTGCCATGGTGACAGTTTAATGGATCGGTTGCCATGTGACGTTGCCATGGATAACGTATTGCATGTGACGGTTGCCATGAATAGGTTGCCATGGTGACGGTTGCCATGGAGACAGTTTATAATGGAGACGGTAAATGAAGAGGTGGTACCATGGAGAACGGTGCCATGGTGACGGTGCATGGAGACGGTGCCATGGAGACGGTTGCATGGTGACGGTTGCCATGAGATGGTTACATGGAGAGGTTGCCATGGAGACGGTTACCATGGAGACGGTTGCCAAGGATACGGTTGCCATGGAGACGGTTGCCAGGAGACGGTTGCCATGGAGACGGTTTGCCATGGAGACGGTTGCCATGGAGACGGTTTGCATGAGAGGTTGGCATGGAGACGTTGCCATGGTGAAGTTTTAATGGATACGGTGCCATGGTGACGGTTGGCATGGAGAACGGTAGCCATGAAGATGGTTACCATGGAGACGGTTGCCATGGAGACGGTTGGCATGGAGACGGTAGCCATGAAGATGGTTACCATGGAGACGGTTGCCATGGTGACGGTTGGCATGGAGACGGTTGCCATGGTGACGGTTACTATGGAGATGGTTTCCATGGAGACGGTTGCCATAATTATCTCCTACATACAGACTTACTCCAACAATTCTATAATATTAATTCTACAAACAAAACAATAGATCAGTAGCTCACAAAACCAAATTTTTAGATACATTTCCGATCTTATTTCTTTGACAGTTTTTCTCATGGTTATAAAATTAATAGGAACGAAGATATTATTGAAACACAAAAGGAACACCATTTTCAGCACCTTTTACTCGAATGATGGGGACTTTTGTAAACTTATTTAGAAAGGCTAAAATAAAATTAGGAACCAAGATTCAGCCCACTCAATTGGAATTTTTCTGAAGTGACACCCAATTTTTGCCTAAATTTACTGGACCAAAACGATGCTAACACTACATGAACATATTATTTTATATAAGCTTATTGTATTATTAAAAACATTTAATAGCGACGAATGAAATAAATTTTGCCAGTGAACATCAATATCATAATGGCCAAATATATAATTATTATTATAAGTGAGAGAAAAAGTGAGAGTGTGTGTGTATATGTGAAAGAAAGAGAGAGAGAGTGTATTTGTGAGAGGATGTGAGGGAGTGTAGCTGATAAAGTGTGTGAGGGAAAGTGTGTAAGAAAAAAAGAGTGAGAGTGAAATTTGGTGAAAGAGACTGTGAGAGGTATTGTATGAAAGAGAGAAAATATTAACGCGAGAGAAAATGTTAGAGAAAGTTTCAGTGAAAGAGAGAGATAGAAAGATTGAGACCAATATCTTAGTAGAAAAAGAGATTGCGAGAGAGTTTGAGACATAGAGAGATAGTTTAATTGAGATAAAGTTCGAGAAAAAAAATTGAGTGAGAAAGTATTGTGGGAAAGAGTGATTTTAGTAAAGACTTTGAGACAGATATAGAGAGTTTGAGACAAAAGGGTGTTTGAGACAGAGAGGGAAAATATGAGAGCGTGTAAGGAAAAGTTTGAAAGGGAGGAAGAATTTGAGAGGGGGAAAGAGTTTGAGAGAAAGCAAATGAGTTTAAAGAAAGTTTAAGGGTGACAAAATGAGAGAAGATGTGTGAAAGAGTGTGTTTGTGTGTGTGTGTGTGTGTGAGAGAGAGAGAGAGAGAGAGAGAGAGAGAGAGAAAATGTGAAAAGATAGATGGAACACACAAAACATTACTTTGAAATATAATATCCTCAAAATTAAATTAAATGGTAAAATGAAAACATAGATTAACTTATGTATTTGTATTGTGTTACTATTTGATAAAATGAACTTCAAACCCATTATTTGAAAAAAAAAAAGAAAGCCAAAACCCATATTTAGATAATTAGAATGGCTATTTTCAAACATATTTCAAGATAATTCTATCGTTTTTGTTCTTATAATACATACTAAAACATGTTTAAACATTATTGTGTCATTTATATATTCTTACAGCTAAGGGTACGGCCAGACTGAGCGCGCGAGCGAGCGAGCGCGCGAGCGACTAAAATATAAAATAGAACACATTGGTTGTAATGGGGGTGGCCACACTGGAGCGAGCGAGCGAGCGAGCGCGCGAGCGACTGAGCGCGCGCGCTTGAAAGATAGAACTGGTTCTATTTTTCAAGCGCGCGCGCTCGACCGGTACAGTCTAGTTTACAGGCGCTAGGCAATATTATTGTATGTTGGTTCATTGAGTGCTGGGGAAACTTCTCATTTTGACATGATATTTGACTTTTTTCTATCAGTGATAGGTTTAACACACTTGCTATTAATGGCCCGGTGACCAGGTGGTCTAGGGGTAAGGTGTCAGACTTCTGTGCTGGTGGTCTAAGGGTAAGGTGTCAGACTTCTGTGCTGGAGGTCTGGGGCTCAATCCTCGGTCCCGGCACAGATTTATCTGATTACCAAACCCTTCCTTCACCTCTGGCAAGACATCTTGTGAATGTGGGGAAAGCCAGGCCTCCACCGTGGTTCGGATTCCACGTTAAACTGTAGGTCCTTCATTTCATCTCACAATCACCCTACCATTACACATTAGCGTAAGTGCATATAACCCGAACGGGAAGTAAGATGCGGTGCTAATAATAATAATAATAATAATAATAATAATAATGGCCTAATTTAATTGGTAAGACCATAAATAATATAATGTATATATGTAAACCCGATATGTTAAAATACTTCAATATTATAATCAAAGTAGGCCTTTACAAATAATAATCACCATTAGTTTGGAGAGAGTATGAAAAAACCACAACAATAAATAAGTTTTAAAAATCACCTTCAGTTCACTGAGCCAAGATTCGAACCTTTGCCTCCTAGTCAAAAGTTATCGAGTGCAACGCACCATTCTGCCACTGGTGCGGCAAATCTGATTTTAAAACACTTCAGTACAGTACCATACGCATTTCTCAATTTATTAATTGGATGCACTTCTACTTTTTTCTTTTTTATAAATACACAATATTTTCTGTAAGAATTTTCGAGGATCAGAGATGTACTAAGTGTGTTTGACAGAGACATCTTCTCTAACTAGGGGGGAGGGGGGGGCGGTGACCTAGTGGTCTAGGGGTAAGGTGTCAGACTTCTGTGCTGGCAGCCGGGGTTCAATCCTCGGTCCCGGCACAGATTTATCTTATTTCCAAACCCTTCCTTCACCTCTGACAAGACATCTTGTGAATGTAGGGAATGCCAGGCCACCACCGTGGTTCGGATTCCACGTTAAACTGTAGGTCCTTCATTTCATCTCACAATAACCCTACCATTACACATTAGCGTAAGTGCGTATAACCCGAACGGGTAGTAAGACGCTGTGCTAATAATAATCTAACTAGGGTCCGCTAATTACGCGCTCGCTCGCTCGCGCGCTCGCCAGTTTGGCCACCCAGTCGCTTGCGCGCTCGCTCGCTCGCTCGCGCGCTCGCTCGCACGCTTGGCAGTCTGGCCGAACCCTAATGCGCAAAACAAAATGTATTGCATAGTTTCATGAAACTGACAACATAACCTGCTATTAGCGAATTATTATTGATTTTATTGATTTAAATGCAGATTAACGATAGCAACATTCCAATAATAAATAAATTCTTCCACAGAATCTCAATATAGATGTGTTTTAACCAACATCTAAAGATAAATAACGGAATTCAAATAGAAATATTTTATATGCAGATTGAAAGATGTGATTACTGTGTTCGGACCAACAATAAAGATTAGGTTATTATTTTTTAGCCAAAGATATACATTTTATTTAGAGATTTACAGCCATGCAACAAATAGCACACATATCGGTTTCCATGGTGAAAACTATCTGTTAAAATGAGTTTTTCCTGTAAAAATACTATTTTTCCCAACATACTGGACTTCTAACCATTAAAATGAGTGCTCGCTTGTCAAATTTGTTCAGCCATTTCCTCGTAATTTCTATAAACGGAAACGGGTATATCAAACTACATATAAGTATGCTCCAGAGCATACTAACTTCCAGAGATTTTCAATTAATTAATTTGAATTTGAATTTTTTGTTTTCCTTTTGTAATTATTCAAGATATGTTTTAATTGTTTAAGTTTTATTAACAATTGGTTGACTTGTTTCGTTGCTTATATTTTGAGACACAATGAACAACAGCTTCACCCTCTTTGGTTTCCTTTCTCTGCATATTTATAGAAGATAGAATATCACCCTTGAACGTGCCTGTCTTTGCACTTTTGGAGGGAGACTTTATTTCCAACTCGGAGGGTATTGAGGATATTATTATTGTCCTCTATAATATAACATAAGTGTAGCCGAATCTAATATTACCTTTTAAATATTTAATTTGACACTCTCAGTTAAACATTATTAAAAAAAAATCAAGATTTCTATCTCACTCCAAATTGGTTTATTAATATGCCTGCATACAAGAGGGTTATTCATTTTATATTTATTAGTTAACACTTAATTTAAGTGAACATTGACGTCACCAAACACATTACTTCTTTCATTAACTACCGTACTATATACAATTGTTTATATAATACAATAATTTATGATCATGTACAAAACATATTTATTTAATACAGCCACGTGATTTATTACATTTGAGAAACAAAGTTTCTTACTATGTTTTATGGGAGATGGATTAATTGATGGATTGATTGACTTTCCCACTTTACACCTACCTCACCCCCACCTCTTACAAACTATCATCCACATTACACCCACTTCTCACCCGACTTTCACCTACCTCCCATCCAACACCCCCACCTCTCCCACCACCTACACACCTCCCACAAACCTGACACCTACCTCCCAACCACATATTCATGTCATCGCATTGCAATTAAATTCCTCATTTATAAATGTTGACCAATAAAAATTGTAAATATTGACTACTGAGTCCAAAATGAAGATAGATCATTGTACAAATACTTCTCCTGAGAGGTTTAAGGAAAAACAACATAAACTTTTAGAGACTTACTTACTCTATGGCACTGGAGAATTATTGCGTTAAAACTTAAGTAGTATCTCTTTACAACTAAAGCCTACAAAATTTTATTAATATATTTGCCAATATCTCAGAAACTGTGGGTTTTATAAAAATTTATTTCATATAAAAGTTTTTAATTTTTAATAATACTACAATTTTGCAATGAAAAATTATTTAATAACTCAAATTTTTGCAGAGATATGGAAATTTCCACTTCTGTAAAGTACCCTAATAGTCATTTTCTTGGGAAAATGAAAATAGCCAATTTATTTATCTTAATCAACGCCTAGATACGAATTTTAATCAAAATAGATTTTTTCTTTTTTCGCCCTTTCTTAAACTACTCTTAATTTTAAAGTTTAAACAGAGACACAGACAGACGGCATTGCAAATACCACTTTTTAGGGTTTGGTGAGTCTTGATACGTCGACATCCATCAACATTTCAGGTTAGAATTTTTTTACGTTCGCAATATTTTACTTTTTGTGTTCGAAAAGTTAAAAATATAAATATTTGCGTGTAGCTTTAAAGTTATTGGTTTTATAAAAATATGATTGGAATAAAATATTTGCATGATAAATAGATCTACATATTTGTAATAAGTAATTTCATATCTCAAATAGTTTCGGAGATGATATAAAAAATGATAATTTACGTGTCTGAAAAAATTAAAAGGTTAAAAATAACATTACCGAGAACAGTGTTACTGATGAAAATAAAGAAGATGCCGCATGTCTTGATTGTGGGGATTTTTATTCAACGTCAGATGAAGGCTGGGTGTCGTGCCAGAGTTGTCTAAAGTGGGATCACAACTCTTGTAGTGGTATTGACAATGAAGATGATGAAGCAGTCTTAGTATGTGAACATTGTAATGTGAAAATTTTGTTTTATTTAAAACATTTAATACACCTTTAACGATAATGAGGATGGGTATTTTAATATAATAGGAAAGGGAGGATATATATATATATATATATATATATATATAATTACATAAAGCATTTATCTATTTATTAACTTCAAGTCCAATGTCGTCAACAAATTAAAAAATACATGATATAGGGAATAAATTGTAAGAAAGTTTTCTCCTACAGGGGATACACAATTTAAATTGAAAAGAATAAAGATTAAACAATAAATATATTAAAGATATGATGATTTACAATGATATTGAAAGGAATACATTTGAGGTTTGATTGAAACACTTAGGCTTGAGAATAGAGAAATATTGACAGTGGCTACAAGGGCAGTGCAGTCGCCAGGCCACAGGTAGAAGTATTTCTAAAAAGGGAGAGCAATAATATAATTACTAACAGAGATAGTGAACAAGATATCCATGTAACTTTGAACAGTTTTGCTTGATTAGGCTTTCATAATAATATCCATTAAGCATTTAGGATAATCAGGAAAATCTGTTTCTTTAAACAGCAGTAGAAGGCTATGAAACAGGTGTCAACAATAGGGTACTATGGCCGGTCATATTCCCCTTTGGTACTACCGGAGCCTTCAATAGTACATACAGTTCTAATAGCAAGTGCATTGAGAGCAACTCAAACAATGGGAGTCAATTAAAAGGCAAAAGAAAAAGGGTATTATTTGCGCGAACCCCACTATGACTCTAAATCAGTTCCCTGGGTTGCGTACCCAAACTAATACAGTACGTGAAGCGTAACTACTTGGCCAGCCCAAAATATTGGTATCTATTAACTGAACAGTAATAAGAATTAAACAGACAACCTGGTGGTAGCCGTCCATAACTTGAACTGATGCTCACGACGAACAAGGCGTCATGAAAAACTTTGACTCGAAAAGATTAATGGAACTTGTGGAAGTTTTTTATAAGTCAAAAACTAGGACATTATAACTTTCTAAGCCAGAGGCTCATAATGTAAAGACATCGTTAAAAGGATACATACAAAGCGGCCAGGACTTGACTTAATAAGTCACTAGAACCGGATTTGTCCTTCAGACTACAAGACACAATATTTAAAGAATCAACTGAAAGATCCCCATCTTGAAATTAACCAAAACTTTACTGGATTAACTGTCCATTAAACATCATTTTAAAACAAAATAAGCTTCTTCCCAAAAAAATATAGAATTTAAATCTAGAACTAAAACTAGACCCAAAATCTTAAGGACTTGACGACGGCAGCAGGATACTTAAATACCCTAGGCATGACGTCCTAGCCAGCGAAGTGGTGGATCTGACGACCTGATCCCCTAGGTTGTCGCGAAGGTGGTGGAGCTAACGACCCAAGCTCCATGGATGTCACTCTTCTTCGTTACAGATGGTGCAGAGTTTCCCCTTGAAACTCTGAGCCGCTCTTTATATAGTCTCAACCAGATATGAAAGTAATAAAGTAGAGAGAGTGATAAATTCAGAAATGTAGACAAGGAGAAGGACGGACGAAGGCGGGGAAAAAAGAAAAAGATAAATTAACAAAAGAAATCCACTTGCGGGGAAAAGGAAGGGGAGGGGGGAGTTTCCTTGTCTCGCCGTTAGAGTTCCATGAGCAGTAGGTCACTGCGTCGATGACCGTATACATTTCTCCTCTTCAATAGATCTAGTGATGATAGCACGTGAGCACGTGTGGCAGCCATTATTGAACAATTGTGCGTTTCAAATTTAGTGGCCCCATTAATCGAATAACATCTTGAACGGGTGAGTGGATATCAAGGCATCTTCTATTTAAATATCTCTGGTGTGATTATATTATTTAAGATCAGTTAATAGTTTTATGAGAATTTGTGATATAGAAGTATTTTACTATATTTTTCTCTAGACAGCATGACCAGCGTATATAAGTTTATCTGGCACCATCCAACGGGAAAGGGTATGCGTTAAGGTATTTTATTAATAAATACCATAATATTAACCCTCTTCTTTGATATCTAGTACATTATTTATAAAAGGACGATATTTTGGACCAACCACGTGTTTGAATGTAGGGGAATACGTAATTTTATTAGACTGAATCCCGTCAGAGAAAATAAATTTCGAGGTAGATTTAACATAATCTCTTTCTTGCATAAATTATAAAAATAATATTAATTTTTAATTGTAGCTGTCCAATTTGTGTGATTGACATGCTACAAAATGAATTGTGCACTTGCTCAGACAAAGAAAAAGGAAAAAAAAGTGATTACAATATTTGGGTTCTCAAAACAACAGTTTTTTTTCTGCTACAATATCTCAGGGTAGAAATTTAAAATTAAATAATCCTAATATTACAAAATAATTGAGCACGGGACTCTCTCAGGACCTCCGAGTCATGTTGGAAAAAATATACCTTTACCGTCAATCTCCTCAAGGACATTAAAAGAATTAATACTAAAATAAGGACATTGTATACGTCGAAGTCGTTATGGCAAAATAACCAAATAAGTTTCTTTCTAGAATCAATGTTGTTCATACGCTCCAAAAGTGTCTGCTGAAGGAGTGCCCCTGGTGGTGAACGCCACAACCAATAATAGGCTGCCAGTTGTGAAGAGTTGAGATGGCCTGGCTTGTGAAAGACACTGTGACTTGATGATAGCGTCAGGTAAGATGGTCGGCGCAATTGTTGTAGTTTTGTCGCCAAGTTTCGTGGTGTTTTGGTGCTAGTTTACACCCTGTCAAAGATTAAATACAGTCCACAAAGTTTTGTCTAACTGGAAATCACGTTAACGATTCTGAGAGTTCAGTTAAGTTCGTGGTTTCAACATTTTTGGTCCTCCGGGCCGGATTATTACGTCGCGTAACGTGAGTAGAAGTTTTCACTGTATGTTATTGTAGTCATTGTGGCATAGAGGTAGTGAATTGGTTCAATTTTTCTTTAGCCTGTTAACTATGTTGTTCGTTTAGTTAATAGTCGGCAATAAGAGATTGTTGTTTGTAAATTCAGATAGGCCAATGATTAGTGTGAATTCCTAATACTCAAAGGTTTCTAGGTCGTTCAGGGTTGGCTATATTCTAGCACCACTAGCATCAAGTTGAGTATTTATTTATTTCGTTCCTCGCTTACTTAAGGTTTCAGCTATCAGAAGTTAAAGTAATAAAATTTTATTTTATTTATAATTGGGAGCTCATCTGGTTGTTGTGGAATTTTAGGTTACACTTTTGTTGTTTTGAATTTAATTAATTGTGTTTACTAGCTACGAATAGGTTGTAAGAACATAGTAATTAACGTTATTTTTCTTGGATACCTCGTTTGTTTAGATTCGCTAAACATATTTTGTTGCTGGGATAATTTATCTTATGTTAATTGTTTATTAACTGTGTCCCTTTAACTAGGTTTTCGTTTAGTAATAATGTTTGGTTTTGCTAGTTGCTTTAGGTGTGAATAATACATTGATTAAATTTATTGATTTTGTAACTGCTAATGCGTTTGGGAAACATCTTTGTAGAGGAAATTTAATCTTAAAAGCTTACACTCTTCTATAGTAGAGTGTTGGGAACTACTTACGCTTAGTGGGCCATTAACTACTTTGAGGTTTAAGTGTTGTTGGCAAATTAGAACGGCCGTAAGTTCCTCTCTTATTACCTCGCTACTAGTTAGCGTATTCTTGTCAGTTTATCTAAATTATCTAAGGAAGTTAATGCAAATATGGGCATCTTTGAGGATTATACCTTCCAATGTGAAGCTTTAATGGCTAAGATTATCAGAGCCGATGAGGTGGCTCAACGAGTAGAATCAAACCCTAGTAATAATAAAGATAAATGCTTATTGCAGGCGATGACTGTTCACATTGAACAGATGCAAACTGAGTTTAACGAGATTATAACCAAATTGGCAGCATTGGCCGTTAAGCAAACACCTAAAGTACAAAGAGATTATCAGGCTGAAATACAAAAATTTGATGCTTGTTTCTATAATGTGCAAGCTATTTGTGCAGTAGCATTCCCGCCAGGAGTAAGTCAGGCTGCCTCATCAAACCAGCCTGGGGCAGGGTCAGCATCCTGTGGCTCTCCTCCTGTAGGAATTACCTTGCCTAAACTGGCGATAAAACAATTTAGTGGTGAATTGAAGGAAAGGCAACAGTTCTTTGATTTATTTGAAGCTACTATTCATTCAAACAATCAGTTATCCGACATTCAGAAACATATGCATCTGAGGTCAGCTTTGGCAGGAGAAGCCTTGTCAACTGTTTCAGCGGTACCACTGTCCGCAGCGGCGTATCCACAGGCTTGGAAACTATTAAAAGATCGTTACCATGATCCGCAGCGTTTATCTGACTCGTATCTACAGGCCATAATAGAGTTACCACAGATAAATAAAGAAGCTGGCTCGATCCGCTCATTTGTCACCCTATTAAAAGAATATTTGGCTGCCTTTCTTCCGTTAGGCCATGTTGTGGAAAATTGGGCAGTTCCCATGTTGTTCATCCTACGAGGAAAGTTAACCCCAGAGCTTAGGGAAGGTTGGCAGCGAAAACTAAAGGAAGGGACCCTGCCATCTTTGGCTAACTTTCAGGATTTTCTAGTAAACGAGGCAGAGTTGCTCGAGGCAGCCCAATTGGGGAATCGGTTAAACACGTCACCCTTTGGGGCAAAGAACGTCGCCAAACCACGAAAGCCTGTGTGTCCAAAGAGTTCGTCAGCATTTGTGGTGGGTGCAAACAATGTGTCCCATGGAAGTTGTGTTCTTTGCAAAAACAACCATGAAATCTCCCAATGCAAGAAATTTGAAGGTATGAAGCCGTCACTACGTTTTAGGATTGCAAAGGATAGGAGGTTATGTTTGCTGTGTTTGACAAGAGGGCATTTCTCGAAGGAGTGTTCGACCAAATTATTATGCTCCCGCTGTAATGGCCGCCACCATAAGTTGTTGCACCTGGAAGGTGAGTCTGCCAATTTGGAAGAGGGGTTGCAACGGTCAGTAAAGAAAAATAGTGCCAGTGGCAGTAGCACTGAAAGTCAGGATTCAACCCCAAGTTTGGTGGCATCGGTAGAGTCTTTTTTTCCTGTGGCGCCGACAGGGCCATGGGTAGTCCTTATGACCGTTACAACATCTATTATGAGCAGCCGTCGTAGATATGAACCGGTGAGAGTTCTTTTGGATTGTGCGAGCCAGGAGTCTCTCATAACATCCTCTTGTGTACAGCGACTTGGACTCAAGCTGAGTAAGGCGAATTCAGTGCAATTGTTTGGCTTGGGAAACACGCCTTTAGGCACAGCCAGAGCAGTGGCTCATTGTGAATTTCAGCCTACAAAGACATTAACTTTAGAGGTAGATGCGTTGGTAGTGAACTCCATTGCACACTCTCAACAAATGCCAAGCCAACTCTCAACATGGCGTCACCTTTCAGGCTTAAAACTTGCTGATGAGGGGGACGAATCAAGACCGATTGATATACTACTAGGAGCTGAGTGGTTCCCTCTGGTTGTAACAGGACGGAAGGTACATGGGCCTCCCAAAACGCCGTCTGCCATTGAAACCATCTGGGGTTACTGCCTACTAGGGAAGTCACGGGGAGTGGCAAGTGAATCAAACATTTTTTGTACTGTGACGGAACTTAAACTTGATTATCTGCTTCGCCAGTTTTGGTCGGTAGAAGAACCACCACAGGTTACTCAACTGTCTCCCGCTGATAGGGAATGCGAGGAGCATTATCGCTCTACGGTGAAGAGATGCCAGTCGGGGCGATATGAAGTTGAACTGCCATTCCTAAGTGATCGGAAGGTCCTGGGAGACACACGACAAGCTGCTCTAAGACGATTTTTGTTGCTTGAGAGGCGTCTAGAGAAGGCACCAGCCTTAAAACAGCAATATGTGGCTTTTATGAGAGATTACCTGCAACAGGATCAAATGCTACCAGCCTTGACTCCGCCAGAGGAAGAACACTACTACATTCCTCACCACTGCATACTTCGGCAGGGTGAGGAGGGGGAGATAATAAAATTTCGAGTTGTTTTTGACGCATCGAAGAAATCAACAACAGGTGTTGCCTTAAATCAAGTTTTGCACACCGGTCCCTCATTGCAGAAGGAAATTGTGGATATATTGCTAAGATTTCGTGTACATGAAGTGGTGCTTATTACTGATATCAGGCAAATGTACCGCAACATACTTGTCAGCAAGGAACATCACCGATACCAAAGAATATTTTGGAGAGAGAATCCAGAGGACACCTTAAGGGAATTCTCCCTGGCCACTGTGACATATGGGGTTTCAGCTGCTCCCTTTTTGGCGTTGCGTACCCTCCATCAGCTGGTGGAGGATGAAGGAGTGGCATTTCCGGCTGCTTCTGCTGCATTGCAGACAGCAACCTACATGGATGATGTGGTGACGTCGGTCAAGTCCCTAGAATCGGCAAAGCGCTTGCAGCAAGAACTGATCGTGATGCTAAGTAAGGCCGGCTTCCAGTTAAGAAAATGGATTAGTAATCGGCAAGAACTGCTGGCGGAACTACCCCCAGAGCACTGTGCTATATCAAGTGAGATATTCTCTTTCATGAGTGAGCTGGAGAGCTCCACCAAAATTTTAGGATTCCTCTGGAATCCAGTTCATGACCAGTTTTTGTACCAAGTACAGCCGACGGCGAGACAAGCGACTAAACGTGTAATTCTCTCTATGGTTGCACGGCTGTACGACCCCTTGGGATATCTGGCCGCTGTAATCTTTGTTGGTAAATACCTGATACAGCATCTGTGGCAATCTGGAATGGAGTGGGATTCTCCGGCACCGGTTGAAGTGCAGGAAAAGTGGTGCAGATTTCGGGAGGAGCTACCTCTGTTAGCAGAGCTTAAGATCCCAAGGTGGCTGCGAATTTAAGAAAAGGCAAGGTTGCAGCTCCACGGCTTCTCGGACAGTTCCGAACGCGGATATGCTGGGGTTGTATATTTGAGGGTTGAAGGTGAGGATGGGAATGTTACGGTTTGGTTCCTGTTTGCACGAGCTAAGGTAGCCCCATTGAAAAGGATAACATTGCCCCGATTGGAGCTCTGTGCTGCAGTACTGGTTTCAAAGCTCCTCAAATATGTCAGTCAAGCCCTTTCTAATGAGGTTGACATTGATTCTGTCACTGTATGGACTGATTCTAGTGTAGCGTTGAGTTGGATAAAATCGTCACCTCATCGTTGGAGTACGTTTGTTGCCAACAGGGTGAGTCAGATACATGAGTGGTTATCCCCAGATCAATTTCGGCACGTCCCAACCGATACTAACCCGGCGGACTGCGCCAGCAGGGGTTTATTCCCTAGTGAACTTCTGGACCATTCTTTATGGTGGAGTGGACCAACATGGTTGAGTAAAACTGAGGAATGCTGGCCCATCTTGCAACAACCAGGTTCAGTGACAGAAGAAGCAAAGTCAATGACACTGAACGTTACAGTGGACGCCAATGAGAGTCCTACCCAATGGATGAATCGTTTTTCCAGACTGTCAACATTAAAGAGAGCTACCGCCCTTATGTTACGATGGCTAGATAGAATAAGATCTGAAGTTCCAAATACAGGTGAACTTACTGCAGAAGAATTATCAGCCGCCATGCTTCGGCTGGTGAAACTGGTACAGCGTCAGGAGTTCTCCGAGGAAATAGCTCGATTGTATGCAAAGAAGCCGTGCCGTAAGGAAATTGGCAGGTTGAATCCCTTCATGGATGGTGAAGGTTTCTTACGGGTGGGTGGACGCTTGTTCCACGCCAAGTTACCCTTCGCGCAAAGGCACCCCCTCTTGATGCCTCGCAATCACCACCTTACCAATTTAATTATTGATGAGTCCCACCAGAAAAACCAACACCCAGGCCCACAGAACCTCCATTGCATGCTCAGGAAGCAATTCTGGATTATGGCGGGCAGAGATGCAGTTCGTAGACGGGTGGGCCGATGTATCTCGTGCTTTAAGGCACGTCCATTATCCACACCTCCATTGATGGAGAGCTCCCCATAGCAAGATTGGAGGAGGTGAAAGCATTCTACACAACTGGGGTTGATTACGGGGGTCCATATACGATTACGTTGGGTCACATTAGAAAGGCTAAGACAACAAAGGCATACATATGCCTGTTTGTGTGCATGTCCACTCGTGCAGTTTACTTGGAATTGGCATCAGAATTGACTACGGACGCATTCTTAGCTGCTTTTCGCCGGTTTCTGGCTCGCCGTGGATCAGTGCATGAGATGTTTAGTGACCAGGGAACCAATTTTGTTGGCGCTAAAAGGGTGCTAGGAGAATGGAAGGAACTAACCGCGCATGCAGACCACAACGCTGTGGTAGGACGAGAGATGTCTCAACGGGCATATCGTGGCACTTGATTCCACCGGCCAGCCCTCACATGGGAGGGCTGTGGGAGGCCGCTATAAGATCAACAAAGAAGCTCTTGTCAGCTTCTATCGGAGAGCAAATCCTAACCTTTGAGGAATTCACAACGGTGTTGGCACAGATTGAGGCCACCCTCAATTCAAGACCGCTCACTCCGATGAGCTCGGATCCAAATGACTTAGAAGCTTTAACACCAGGACACTTCCTGATGATGGAAGCCCCGTTTGCCATTCAAGAGCCTCAGTTGCCTGATAAAATTCTAAACTTACGTGACCGGTGGAAATTAGTGCAGCAGATCATGCAAACATTCTGGCGCAGATGGCGAAATGAATATCTTGGTGGCCTTCAACAGCGCCCAAAGTGGGCTAATCAAACGGCTAATCTATCAGTCGGCGATCTCGTCATCATAAAAGACGACAACACGCCTCCCTTACAATGGAGGACTGGTCGAGTCTCGGCAGTACACCCTGGACGAGATGGCGTGGTTCGAGTGGCTACCGTGACTACCAAAACTGGCACTGTAAAACGGCCAGTGGTAAAACTGTGCCCACTGCCCTTAAACAAGTAAAGGTTGTATACGGTGTCGCCGGTAGGTGTGAGGGTAGGTAGGGTCCTTTCCGTGGGCTTCCTTCTCCGCGTAGTCTCCCCTACAGCCCCAGGTGGAGTGAAGATCGTTTTTCCTGGGCCTTCTCTAGATCCACATTTTTCCTTTATGTTCAATTTAACACCGGCGTACACCTATTCGACAAACTGTATATATTGTATACTATTAGACTATTAAGGGTGTTTGATAGCGTACTAGAGGTTGTAGCTTCGTTTTTATTTCCTAATTATTTTTCAATAGTGTATTTTATTTAGCTTAGGGTAGGACACTTTCTCCTGGAAGATTATTAATTTGGTCCCACGAAAGTTTCGTTGATATGAGTTCTTTAATATATAAGGTAGACTGGAGATTTGGTCCTTTCGTTCTGGTTGGAAATGCCACAATGACTTTAACATACACCGCGGTTAAGATAACCGAAGCGCGGGGGAATGTGTTGAAAACGCCAACGCGTTTCAAGGCGGGCAGTAATGTTCATACGCTCCAAAAGTGTCTGCTGAAGGAGTGCCCCTGGTGGTGAACGCCACAACCAATAATAGGCTGCCAGTTGTGAAGAGTTGAGATGGCCTGGCTTGTGAAAGACACTGTGACTTGATGATAGCGTCAGGTAAGATGGTCGGCGCAATTGTTGTAGTTTTGTCGCCAAGTTTCGTGGTGTTTTGGTGCTAGTTTACACCCTGTCAAAGATTAAATACAGTCCACAAAGTTTTGTCTAACTGGAAATCACGTTAACGATTCTGAGAGTTCAGTTAAGTTCGTGGTTTCAACAAATGTTGAAACAAAAGAAAATATGTCTACAAGAGAAATTTTATGTCAGTGAATTAAACTATAATTAATGTTAACCTTTGAACTTTGAGTAATAAAATGTTAATCGTTGAATTCAGTCTAGTCGAAGTTATAGTATCCAACAAAAGATGAATCACAATTTATGTTGGGGGTTAATATCACATCATGTTATTTTCATCCGGCATATAGTCTTCGGCGTTGAAGAGGCTAGATGGTAGTAGATCTGACAAACTCACAAGTCCCGTTCTGGAAGCTATTAAAGTAGGCTCAGGACATGGTACCATACCCCACTGGCATAATTGTGATGCTATCGTCACTAATAAAGCACTGCCATTCTCACAATCCTTTCTTCCAATCAGTAAAAGAAAACACACAAAAAAAAACTCATTGGTTTCTCATAAAACTTTCGCGTCTCTTCCCTTTACTTCCACAACAATGCCAACAAATAAAAAAAACCTCGCTTCTTTTTACGTCCTCTCCCTCCCCCACTGCTGGAGTCAATTTATTTCCTCCTTGTATTAAGCGGCCATTATTCTTAGGTGTTTCCTTCGACGCAATGCAATGTCCTTTGAAGATAATAAGTTTTAAATAAATAATCACTTAAGAAAAAGAAAAGTAAACTAAATTAAAATTTTCACAGTTAATATTTTCTTGATTTTAAAATGACCTTTTTCTAATTTCTGTTGTCAATTTTTGTTTAAAACTTACATTTATCCCCATGTATTGGGCAAAACGGGACAAATGATATAAAATTTGGAAAAAAAAAAAGTATGCATATAATTTTTTGCATTTTATTTATTACATGTTGTTATATACATAATAAACTTTTAATTAATACCTAAACTGGGTCGTCACTCACCCTAATTAATTATGTATAGTTACGTTTAATGATCGTACCCGTTCCACCCGAGTACCCCTACATTCTGATATTTATTATCTCTCCGTGAGTCCTTCAGATATGATGTTACTTAATCAAGGGGAACAGCCTATGTAGGTTTATTTATAATACAACTCTTTTAGTTGAAATATCCTTTTAAAAACCAATAATTTTAGATACATTTGATAAGATTTATCTTTTCAAACACTTAAGGTAAATTATTATGACCTTCAAAAAAATCAAACCCGAGATGTTGATGGATGTCGAAGGTTCATTATCCCCCAAACCCTAAAAAGTGGATTTGCAAAGCCGTCAGTCTCTCTGTGTGCCTGTCTTACCCTAAAATTAAGAGTAGGTAGTTTACTAAATGGTAAAGAGAAAAAAAAAATCGATTTTTTCAAAATCCTCTTTAACGATTACGATTAAAGTTCGTATATAGGCGTTGATTAAGATTATAAACAAAATTGGCTATTTTCACTTACCCATGAAAATAACTCTTAGTATACTTTACAGAAGCGGCAATTTCCATGTCTCCGCAACTATTTAAGATAATAAATAACTTATGATTGCAAAATAATAGTACTGTTAAAAAAACTTTAATTGAAATATATTTTTATAAAATCAACAGTTTCTTAGATATTGGTAAACATATTAATACAATTTTGTTAGCATTATTTGTACAGAGATAATACCTAGCTTTTAACGTAACAATTATCTAATGGCATAGAGTAACTAAATAAGAAAGTCTCCCGAAAAGTTGAGGTTCTTTTAGTTTTGACTTCTTAAGGGAAATTTTTTACAGCGAAAATCTATCTCTATTATTTTAGACTCAATAGTCAACACTTATCAATTTATTGTTCAAATTTTATGAATTAATAATTTAATAAATGCGATAATCCTATGTGAAAAAAAAAAATATTAATTGTTATTTTAATTAAATATATATTTCTCCTACTGTTGTATGTACAAAAAAAAAATAGTTCAATTTCATCTAGCTCAGTTGCAGGAGGAAACTTAATCTCGGGACCTCTGGGTTTAGATAGGCACTTATACTTAACCTGCCTGCGGAGCTCCGGTAAATCACATATCTAGGTTAACATATTTATATAACATTTGTTTTGTTGTCAAAGCTATAATTATTATATCACAATCTTAATTCAATTTAAATCATTCGATAACAAAATAAAAAAAAACCTTTTTCCTTACATTTTCAAAGGCAAAATAAAACCAACATATATACCTAAGTCCAACCACGTACAAAATTATGGCACAGAAAGTTTATTATTTACCCTTAACACAATTAGACTTCTTTGAGTCAAACAAAATAGCCACACTGCTCACAGCCACCTATTATTTACCTTTTTTTTTATTAAAAAAACCATCCTCAGTCCCGCAATAATATAAGAAAATTGAAACTTCTCACCCTAGACCATCTGTAGTCGAGAACTCGATCATATGTACATATCTCTTTATGTTTACTGAAGGATATGTATGTCCTCACAAACTCTTCAAGTAGTAATCAAGATCCTGGTGTACATCCTTTCATAATCTTAAACTGGTAATAAGTAGTGTAACAAGTCCTTTTTCCTTCTTTTCTAATGATTGTAAAGTTTTTACATCCGGCATTAATATCACTTCTTTTCAACACCACGCCAATAACAAAACAAAAGAACCTTTCCAATACACGCCAAAGAGGTGATACCATTTAGAAGTAGTAATATTGTTGGAATAGTGACGTATGGATGATTGTAAATAGGGATTATAATTAAAAGGGGATGGTTTTCTTTGTCACAGATTTGCCCCCTAATGTTTCAGAAGTTAGTTTTAGTATTGAAAACTGCTACTGGAACATTACCAGCCATTGGTGCACTTAAAGTGGTAGGAGTTAAGGTCCATTGTTTAACAACTTTTCCTTTCTTCTAAACTTGGCACCGTTGAGATCCTTGCAGGTAAGGTTGCTCGGAAATGTACATTCATTTAACCCTTTACATATTGGTTTATAGGTTTTGAAGACGCGCACTTGACTTATGTCGGTGTCCTCGCAACCAAAGCGACAAATTAAAACACCTGCTCCTGGGTTTCAACCGCACTACACCAGCTATTTGAGCTAATTCAAATGGCACTCTAGTTGTCCTCCAGGTGAAACATTTGTCTACTACCTTGGGTTTTACATAACTTTTTTTTTTACAAACATTTACACAAATATGTTACATGGCTAATGCTTGCCTTATATAGTATAAGCTGTTAGCATTCTCTAGACCTACATACAATTGAATTACTAACACAAAACAAAACTATCCTCATTACATTGAAACAAAACCACACTTTAGCAATAGACTGGACATATTAAAATTATTAGTTTACACACTCTTTAACTAAACCAAAATTCTTAAATATTAAATAGCTAAGTGGATGGCAAAAGTTAGATAGAAACATAGTCGTGTTACAATATGAGACTCTCCTCTTGCAACTTATGAGACAATTGTTCCAAACAAAAAAAAAAAAAACTCGTGAACTCATGCCAAATTGGTGTTTCCTGAAATGTACTGTGCCCCAATCATCTTCAATTGACCCACTAAACTCACCCTAACTGTTTGGGTACCTACCGCCCCTAGGCTTCTTATTACACCACTGGTCGCGAATGCTGACTCTCATAATATGAATTTCAACTTCTTAAAGTGAGATTATCATAACAATCCTCTGCCAGGTGATTTACATACACCATATGAGAAAATTAAACAAGTTAAAAATAATAATTACAAACATTAGTTGATTATATGAAGAAAAAACCTTTTTCAAACCCTGAGATAAACATAGACTACAATGACACAATATATTAAATAATATAGTAGTTTGACATAACTATTCAATGAAATTATAGGTTGTTCAGAAATAGACATACAAAATGTTATAAAGTTCCCTATCATAAGTATAAGCCTACCATGGAAATACTGGGCCTTTTTCACATAAATATCAAGCACTTATCATAAGGTGCTACACGTATGAATAATTTATAACTTCATAGGGTGTTTTAAAATAAATACTAAGCGAAATAATAAAAAGGACATTTACACAATGTTGTCTGTTATAAGATAATGGAAATAACTTCCCTCGTTCCTGACTGCAAGGAGCGTAATGACGGAAACCAGGTACCACACTTGCTGGGGCCTGTTTATGGCGACTAATTGGTGAAATCAAAAGTTCCGGTGCGTCTCTTCTCAGCTGTTGGGGCTACACATCTCAAGTATACAGTACATACTTGTAAACACACAAGCCCTATCATAGGGTAACAAAGTGCAGATAAAGTTCATGGATTTAACTTCTTTTTCTTAAAATAACTTCATTATAATTAAACTGAAAATGCTTATAACGTCTTAGACCTCGTCATGTTACTTGTCTGCTTCCCATACATGAATAAGGAATGACTTTGGTTGTGATGTTACTTTACTCTCAGAAAATCCCACTCTCTTGTCTCTCCCTCTAACTATATTTTCTTCTGACATATACAAAAAATAAATAAATAACCTTCAAAGTTTCACCATAAAACATTTAATAATTCTCGATGCTATTCATTTCCAATAAAAGTTGTGTGGGTTCCTGCCCTTTCACAAGTTTTAATATTCATGTGACTATCACAAGTCTGCCCAGTCTAACAGCTACCGGCACAGAGGGACTAGCCTTAATGTTGACGCTGGTTATAACCATTATACATATATTTTAAATACTCACAGGATTTTCTCTCTCTCATTTTGTAGGCACATTCTTATCGTGTAGGTCTTCGGGATGCATCTTCTCTTCACATGGGGTGTTTCTTAACTTCTTTGACGTAGATACTTTAACAATAACAAATAATCTATTACTGATTGTCGAAATTATCCATTATAATTCTTAAGTAATAATTGTGGGATAAATTACCCTTTCCACAATACAAAAAAAAATTTCTCCACACTTTTGTTTTATCTTTCTTATCTTTCCTTAGATTGATACCTGACTTGTATAATACGGTGTGTACCTTCCAACCTTGAGAAAAAAATGCCGCAGGCTATTTGTTGGATGCTGGGAATCGTTCACCAATCTTTCCTAGAGTTTCTAAATTCTTCTATTTTTTTTTTGTAGTTTTAAGTGTTTTAATTGTGTAGCCGGCTTTAGACATAATCAATTGTAATCCACATTGTTGTATTTCCAGGCCACCACCCACGCAGTGCTGGCAACTCGTAGAGCCATGTACCTCATTTCCCCGGAGAGATGGCTCATGAAAGGGTTGACCAGCCCTTAATTTTAACATTTAATTTGCTTTTAAAATAATTGAATGTTTTATTAATACAAATCTATAATCGCCTTTTAAAGATATTAATATCAATATTGTCTTCCCATGCTCAAATTTGAAGTCAAGTGATGATACTATTTAATTATTTGTACAAAAGTTGGCTACTTCCGTTCTTCTGACTGACAAACACATCGATGACTCTGTTGCTGAAGTTTAGAAATTCAACAATTACATCCTTAAGTATAGAACAAACAGCCAGCGAATTTAACCAATCTTGTCCTATGGTGCTCTTGAATCTAATAGACAACTCAAAGATAATCCTTCATCTTCTAACATAAGCTCGGGACACGTCGGATTTCCTGACATCTCCATTTCTTCCTTTTCATTTAGTAATTCTTCCCTAAGATCTACACCAAGGGTGTTAACTTTTTCTTGACATACTAAAAATGCTCCCAGAGTGTGTGGAACCTGCGACCGGTCTGGGCTGCCTACATCGCAGGTCAACAGTTTCCCTCTTTGACAATTACATTTACATCAACTGGTTGAGGATGATAATGACTAGAACCACGGGTTGCTTGCTCTTGATAGACTGGACCTATATTAGCTGGTACCCTATGTTGAGGGTTCGTCTGGGACGGTTGAAATGGGGTATGGGAGTTACTCCTAGACCTAAAGTCCCTGTCGTTGTCCCCATAAGGGTGGTTTCTAGGGTGGAGAAAAGGTCCGTTGACTGACCTCTTGTCTCTTACCTCAAGGTTATGATGTGAGTTTTCCCGACCTCTACCAGGATAGTGGTGCTCTGACTGGGCACCCCAAACTAAACTACGGCCTGAATGGTCGCGAGGAGGTCTATCTCTCCTCCACGCTTCCTGTGGACGTGCTCCCAGTTGAAACTGTGGAGTAGGTCCTACCCGCTGTTCCACGTTCGGCCTCCTATGAAGTGGGGAACTAAACTGTCCTACTTTGTCCCTACGCCTATCCTGTTCCAAAGCGTCCAAGCGCTGCAGTCCGGCCCTAAACTCCTCCAAAGTGTTGTAGGTAATCCCTACCAACATCTCGCGGTACCGTATGGGTAGTTGATGCGTGACCATATATATCAACTCAGAGTCACTGATGTTCGACTCGAAATTCCTACTTTTACTATACATGTCGGCAAGGTAACCCTCCAGAGTACCTCCGTTCTCATAGTACCTTGACGCATGTAATTTAGCCATCATTTGGCCCTGGATCTCCACACTCCAAAACATTGCTAGGAATCGGGTTCGAAACTCCTCCCAGCCTGTGATGCTTTCGCGCACTACCGACCACCAAGGCAAAGCGTCACCAGTGAGGGAACTGCCCCCAACCTTATTTTTTCCTTATCATTTAGTCGACGCCCTTCAAAAAGTTCCTCCAGAGTGTTGAGGTGGCTAACGGGATCCTGCCCACTCCTGCGATTGAATTTAGGGAGTCTATCCCCAAGAGCCCGGTCTCCTAAAAGGGTACACAAAGATGAAGAAAATGGGCTTAAGTCGCCCAGCCCTCCTAACCTGACCTGGTCTGACAATCCCTCAAGCTGGTTCTTTACCATTTTTACCTCCTCGGCTGTATCAGTCAACCTCTGATCCAACACCACCTGGGTTTTGGCTAAATCCCGGTTCTTGTCCTTCAGTGAGCCAACAGTAGAGTTCAGAATCCCCAGTGTATTTGTCTGACTCTCGTTTCCTGTGCGCACCTCTAGGCTTAAGTCTATTCAATCCTTCCTCTAGCTGTGCGACCTGCTGTTCTTGCTTCTGTGCCGTCAACCTTTGGTTTGACTCCAAGGTCAGGCTAAGCTCATCCCTTGACTCCAGGATCTCTTTCTTAACACTGGCCAGCTCCTGCCTGAACCGCTCTTCAGTGGCCTCAACTCTAACCTCAAAGTCGGCCCTGGTCTTGCCTATTGCCGCTGAAAACTTTTCCCTCATACTGACCGTTAATGAACCGATGTGACGCATAATCTCACTGCGGGTTTCCTCCTGAGTAGAAACGAGCTTTCTCTCGAGGACTAACTGCCCTTCCCTCATCTCCATTAACAACTGTTGGATACCCGCCATAAGGTCCAACGAAGGGGTACTATGGGGAACTTCCATAGGGAAAGGAGGGATTTTGTCCCGTCTGGTGACGGACCCTCAAAATAAGTTTGGGATGAGTCGTCGCTCAAATCCTCAACCACTACTTGGTCCCTAACTACCTTTTCCTGCTGTGGTGTCGTGGTAGCAGCAGCATCCTCCAACCCTACATCAATTGATTGTCCATCCATTATTGTGGGTAAAACCTCAGCCTCATACCTAATGTTTATCTTAGACTGTCCTCTGTCCCTACTTCTAAGAAAATACCCTTCCTGGCTCATAACCTAAACCACATTTGAAAATACTAGGTTGCTCTATCCTAACCTTATCGAAAAGCCCCGCGTTAAGGCGCCACTGTGAAAAAAAATAAAAAAATAAAAAATAAGAAAAAAAATATATATTAATTGTTATTTTAATTAAATATATATTTCTCCTACTGTTGTATGTACAAAAAAAAAGTTCAATTTCATCTAGCTCAGTTGCACGAGGAAACTTAATCTCGGGACCTCTGGGTTTAGATAGGCACTTATACTTAACCTGCCTGCGGAGCTCCGGTAAATCACATATCTAGGTTAACATATTTATATAACATTTGTTTTGTTGTCAAAGCTATAATTATTATATCACAATCTTAATTCAATTTAAATCATTCGATAACAAAATAAAAAAAAATCCTTTTTCCTTACATTTTCAAAGGCAAAATAAAACCAACATATATACCTAAGTCCAACCACGTACAAAATTATGGCACAGAAAGTTTATTATTTACCCTTAACACAATTAGACTTCCTTGAGTCAAACAAAATAGCCACACTGCTCACAGCCACCTATTATTTACCTTTTTTTTTATTAAAAAAACCATCCTCAGTCCCGCAATAATATAAGAAAATTGAAACTTCTCACCCTAGACCATCTGTAGTCGAGAACTCGATCATCTCTTTATGTTTACTGAAGGATATGTATGTCCTCACAAACTCTTCAAGTAGTAATCAAGATCCTGGTGTACATCCTTTCATAATCTTAAACTGGTAATAAGTAGTGTAACAAGTCCTTTTTTCTTCTTTTCTAATGATTGTAAAGTTTTTACATCCCGGCATTAATATCACTTCTTTTCAACACCACGCCAATAACAAAACAAAAGAACCTTTCCAATACACGCCAAAGAGGTGATACCATTTAGAAGTAGTAATATTGTTGGAATAGTGACGTATGGATGATTGTAAATAGGGATTATAATTAAAAGGGGATGGTTTTCTTTGTCACACCTATGATATGCAGCCCTTAATAAAATATCGAAAGACTTAACAGGAAGTCAAAATTCTAATACAAAATGTGGACCCAATATCTCTCTTTTATATTTGTCCAAATATAAAAATGACTACTTTAATTCTTTAAAAAGAAAATTATAATATTTAAACCGGGAGTCAAAAAACGTTTTACGTATGTAATTATAGCATAAATTGTGCACGAGTTTGATAATGTGTATTATTTTGTTTCACATTTATTATGAGTTTTCAGTAAATATTTCCATTTTTAAACAATGGAGCGAGACGGTCAGTGCAGAGCTCCTTACCATTTATTTTGTTCAGATTCAAATGAGAAAAAAAACTCTTCAAGAAGCTGACTTTATTCCCACCTGTATTTCAATTATGTCTGCAGAGCTACGGTGATAGATTTACGAACTAGAGCCACAAACCCACATAAAGCCTCTTGGGTAGACAAGCACGATGGTAGTTTTGTACCGTTGCTACAAACATCTTCGCCGCATAACCTTCGCAAACTTTAAAAGTGTATTTAAACTTACCCCGTTTAACCGGGAAACCAGCGCCGCTCATGAGTCCTCCGAGCACATCAACACTCCGCTCACGTTAAACAAGAAAAACAAGACTGTTTCCTCGGAAGTTCGGCTGACTTTCTTCGAGTAGCGGACGCTGCGCAAGCGCTAAAACTTGGAGAAAGAAGCGCTCTTGGTGATCACGTGGTTTTCCCAACCCTCCATATTATCTCCCTCTTGACGTTGTGCGCAGGTGTCAATGAGGGAAACTTACGCTAACTGGCTGATAGTGACATCATGGAACTTGTGTATCCTTCCTTCCATATTTTCCCCACAGTGCAAATCTGAATATAAGCCGGCAAGAAGCAGTCACTCTTTGATGCTTTTAGAATGTAAGATCTTTCTACATGTAAGTCTAAGTTATATTGGGAAATCATTATATAATTTCTAAACTGGTGAATTGTTAAATTGTAACTTGACCGATTTGGATTTGCTTCGCCATATTTTTTTATGAATAATTTTACTAATTTAGTTTTGTTTAGTAATTAGATTTGTTATGAATTGAGGCATTTTTTTTGGACGAATCTCTTACAGTGCTAGTCGTTCTAAATGAAAATTATATGTATTGTTATCTTACTTATAATTGTTATGCAAGGAGAATTTCGATTAATGTTTGTCAACCGTTATTATACACACAGTATGTCTGTAGGAGATATATTGTGTTGGATGCTCCACCTCACGGATAGTTAGATGATAATAATATCTTTACTTATTTCTAATGTAGTTAGGAGCATGTTCCTACTAGGTGATATGGATAAGATACGAGATGTGATAAAAATATACTTTCCAATATACGTGTTTCCCCCCTTAAATTTATTTTCAATTATTGTTTACTTTATTTTAACTTTTGTTGCGTATATTAATTGGTTCTGTCAAATTATTATGAATGTACTGTAACTTCCCCCTTTATTTGGGGTGCCCCGGTAGCCAACCCTAACTACTATACTACCGAGACACCCTAGGGGGTGCTACATGGGCAGGATGGACCCCGAGCGGTAGGGGTTGGGATTGATGGTATGTGGGGAATGAGGCTAGCAATTTATCCCAATGAGCTATTTATTTCTCCAAACAATTACTACGCTACTACATCGATATTACGAAATTCCCCGCTACGAGGGAACACTCACGATAACGGAACCCGTGACACTACTTATGGACCCGGGATCGACTCTCAAGCCGGTGTGAACCAACTAGACTACATCTTAACTAGTTCATTATCTCTCAGCGAGCCGACCACACATCCTTACAGCACCGCTGCCACGCAACCACCTCTGTGTGTTCTTCTCACACACATCACAAGTCGATCCCAGTTCTAACGAGTCCAAGGTCCATTCATCGCCAGAATTCGCTCGTCAACAGGATGAAGCTATATGAGCTAGAGGCTGCTCTCAACAGGAAGGCAACCCAATACCTTTGACTACCAAGGAAATGTATCAGCGTGGGCTAACTTCCTGCCAGAACAAACCTTACATTATTATGCTCTTACAGTACTTTATATTTGATTATGCATTTAATACTATGAAAATTTATATTAATTTCTTGTAAATACATTTATTCTCTTCCCTATGTTTATTGCTTTTGCATATTTGATTGTGGTTCAAATAAAGGTCCCTGGTGATCTACTTTATTATTACTCTTGGTATTGCAACGCCTTCTCTACAGAGAAGGGTTGAATTTGTATGTGTAGTGTTCTAGATATCGCGTTAGAGTTGGAGAGTCATTTTTCATACTCAAGGATAACTATCTAATATTTACAATAAAATAACTAAAACGTTACATTCACAAGTATTTATAAGGTGTTTTCCCTATAGCAAAAAACTATGTGGAGCAGGCTGAACTATTTCCGTTTACGAGAATAAAAATAATTAAATATTCTGAAAAAGAGTTTAAATTTGATAATACGCCGCGAAAACAATAGTTTTTATGTAATTGTATATTTTTATATTGTTTAGCGTCAAAATTTAATATGAGTATTAAAATAAGTTTAAATAAAATAAAACGACCTCATCTTATGTTCTGAAGGGCGTTGTTGGGGTATGGGTTTCTCTTCAGATTTAAAATATGGGATATTTTAGTCAGAGCTTTTTCAAATTTTGACTATAGCTGGCAATATTGTGATATAAAATGGTGACTGCGAGCAACCTTTTGAATCAGAAACAAAATTCAAATGGTCACATAATCAGGGAGAAGTTTGGATCTAATATCTCCAGGTGTGTATGGATAGTGAAAATAATTTCAATTAAAACATTAATATCTTTGTTTACTCAATCATCAGCCTTCTTTGCCAATCAATAAATATATTTTCAGATTGTAATTAATTGTAAAAATATCATTAAATTTATGTATAGATTTAAAGTATGTAACATTCACCCCTCCACCAAGATATTTGTACAATTTAAACCATAAACACTTGCCCCACCCTCCTGCCCCCAATAATTCAATTTAAGATCAAAATATGTGTAGCACACGAGTCATGCACTATACTTTTGGAAAATCACTCTCCTATATAAGAATGAATAAAATTACACCGCTTGCGAGATATACAGGCTACATAGCGCAAGCTGGCTCGCTATATTTTAGGATAGCTGTCTCGGAGATTTTTGTGAAACATATCTCATCATTATTATTGATATTTGCATCTATAGATACATGCACAAACATTTCGTGGTGTTTGTATAGTTTTCTATTGTTTGACGAATATTACTAATCCTATACTTCATTTTCATTCCTCTATGTTATATCTTTGAATAGTGCTCCTTTTATCTAGATTCTCTATGCCTCGACATTGAACTGTTTTGTTTTGTTTTGGTTTGAGAGTTTTTGATTGTTATTGTTGAGGTTTAGTTCTGTTTGTTTGGTTTTTTCATATCTTACATTAACCTTCCCCACTCTTGGAGGCAACAAGACCATACCTGGACCACTATATGTTTATTGTTTTCCCGCCAAGTGTCGCTGGCGTGGAGTTTTTAGTGTGTTGATTAATTTGTGCCGTGCACGGAGACTCGATCAAGACAAAAGTGATAAGGTTCCGTAAACCCTTCACCCGGAAGTGGTCTAGATTTTTATTCGTGTGTGTTGTTGAAGAAGACTGCGCCAGGACACTGCCAGTTATACCACATAAAGTGAAGGTGAGTTGCCTCTATCAATTTCCTTTCCACCATACAGTTCATTTATCCGTGTTCGTAACACTGGTCCTCCAGAGGCTTCTTTAGTTTTCATTCAATTGTAAATTATACTAAACATTTTTGGTCCATCCGGGCCGAGGATACGTGTTTCAGTGTTCCTTGGCGTTTCTTTGTTTTAGGGTGGATAGAGCAACTTATTTGTTTATTTGGTTTATTTCTTGTATCATTTGTTCACGTCATATTTCGGCCATGCTGGGTCAGTTGGATTAGTGGCGTCATCAGTTCGATATATCGTTTGAGAGTTAGCGATTAATCGCTAGCCATATCTATTGTGCATCGTATGTAATAGTGATCGAGTGATGTCGACCATGTGTTATTGGTCGAGAGTCGGGATGTAATCGATGGCTGTGTTTTGACTGTTTTGTTTATGTTTATAGTTAGTTTCTTGTTTGCTTACGTTTGTATTTAGTTCCCGTTTGTTTACATTAATTTGTGTTAAGTTTCTATCATCATGTCTTATGCACACCTTGAAGCTAGGTTTAAGGTGATAACTGGCCGGGTTAATAGACTTTACAAGCTGTCGGAACAGGTTCAAGGTGACATTACCAAACTAGAGCTATTTAAGGCACATTGTTCAGACTTAGAACATTTAAGGAGGGATTTTGAAGAAACTCACGTTGAGTTAGGAGTCGCGGCAAGAAAATCTAAGAGGGACTTTGATGTTGAAGCACATGACAAGTTGATTGAGGACTTTGACATGACCTACTACCAGGTTAAGGAGATTTATGCACGGATTACTAAGCCTTCATCCACGTCGGGAAATGATAATGGGCCTCCGGTAAAGGCATTGTCAGCAAAATTGCCTAAGTTGCAACTGCCCACATTTAGTGGTATAAACACTGACTGGACAACATTTCATGACTTGTACGTCTCTCTCATTCATACAAACAAAACCTTAACACCAGTGGAAAGGTTTCAATATCTTTTGACGACATTATCTGGTGAGCCCCTGACTTTATTAAAGTCACTACCGGTGTCAGATGAGAACTACCCGTTAGCCTGGGCGACTCTTACAGAACGTTACCAAGATGTGAGGTCAATAGCTACTACACATTTAGAGAAGATAATGCAATTCCCGGGTCTAACCTCAAGGTCGCCACAGAACTTAAGGGCGCTAGTGGACACATTTAAGGAGAACTTGGGTGCACTTAATGTGTTAAAGTTTCCAGTTTGTGAGTGGAGTTTTATCTTACTAAACTTGACACTGAACAAGTTAGATAGAGAGACACGGCTGATGTTTGAACTTGCGCACACGGCTACCAAACTCCCAAGCTTTGATCAACTTTTGGAATTTCTTGAAAATCAATGCAAAGCACTGTCATCTGCAAATCAAGGTATATCACTGCAAACTAGCGCGAGTACTAGACATATAGCAACCAACAGGAGGATGGAAGGAAAACTAAATTCACCTGTTGGAGTGAGAAGATCATTTTATGTTGACTCAAATCAAGGTCACTGCTCTGTGTGTCAAGCTAACCATAGTATCTATAAGTGTCCAGTGTTCACGAGCAAGACACCGACACAACGCCGGGATTGGGTAAAGTCAAATAATTTGTGTTTTAATTGTTTAAAGGGATCGCACCAAGTAAAGGAGTGTTCCTCAAAATTCAAGTGTCCACACTGCAATCAAACTCATCACACATTGTTGCACATAGGGTCAATTAATCAAGGCACTGACACTTGCGGTCAAGGATCGTTTAGCTCAAACCAACGTTTTACCAGCTCTCACACTGATCCCACCCATAGAGACAGTAGATATATGCAAGGTGATGCTACCCATCAGGCTCATTCACCAGGCCATGAAGGCACTGTTACACGGGGTGAACACATCAACTCACTTACCACCAGTTCTGTGAGCCTTACTACAGTCTTGTTGGGAACCGCTGTAGTACAGGTTAAGGATGGGCACGGTGCTTATCAGAAGGTTAGAGTGTTGATAGATTGTGCGTCACAATCATCATTTATTACTGAAGACTGTGCTCACCGGCTGTGCCTGCCACGTCGCAAGTTGAAAATTCCGATTAAAGAGATCTCTCAGTCAACTGTGCAAACCAACAAGGGGGTTGTGATATGTGAGGTGAAACCCTGTGGTGTTTATGGTCCTCAGTTGATCACCGAGGCTATCATTCTAAGTAAAATCACATCGGGACTGCCATCAACCATGCTTTCTAAAGATATGGTTCAGGAGTTTGCTCATCTTCAGCTGGCTGACCCTCATTTTCATGTACCAGGGCCGATTGACATTCTCTTAGGTGCAGATGTATACCCCGAGATCTTTGATGGTGGGCGGTATTCAACTTCATCTAATTGTCCCTCAGGATTGCATAGCATTTTTGGCTGGATCATAATTGGTCGAATAGGACCTCAACCACTTATAACTTCTAGTGTCTCATCTTTTTTTGTTGCTACTGAACCATCACTTGACAATGTTTTGCGACGCTTCTGGGAGGTGGAAGAATTACCCGTGACTAAACACATTGACCCTAATGAAGCTATGTGTGAGGCACACTATGTGACAACACACACTCGTGACAATGAGGGTAGATACATTGTTCGGCTACCTTTCAAGGATGCACAACCAGAGCTGGGAGAATCACATCAACAAGCAGTCAAGAGACTCATTCAGCTGGAACGTCGCCTAGCTCGTTACCCACAACTAAAGGAACAGTATGTGACCTTTCTAAAGGAATATGAAGAACTCGGTCACATGCAGCGCATTGAACCATCAATGATCCAAGACATTAAATACTATATTCCACACCATTGCGTATCCAAAGAATCTAGTTCAACCACCAAACTGAGAGTTGTATTTGACGCTTCTGCAGCAACATCATCGGGTCAGTCACTGAATGATACATTATTGAAGGGTCCCAAACTGCAAAGGGAAATTGTGGAAATTGTTATGAATTTTCGATTTCATCCCATTGTGCTCACCACTGATATATGCAAGATGTATCGACAAATACTTGTCACTCCGGATGACCGACATTACCAGGTAATACTGTGGCGCGAATCCCCTGATCAACAGATTCAAGAATATCAATTGAATACTGTGACTTATGGTGTATCTTCAGCTCCGTACTTAGCGATGCGATCCCTGCGTCAACTCGCTTCTGATGAAAAACTTCGTTACCCTCGTGCTGCCCAGGTCCTATGTAAGGACATTTTTGTTGATGACATAGTCACTGGTGCTGATTCAGTGGAATCTGCTCTCAGTTTACAAACCGAGCTGATTGAATTGCTAAGCTTAGGAGGCTTCCAACTTAGAAAATGGTCTAGCAACCACCCTGAAGTATTAAAGAGGATACCAAATGAACACCGTGAAGTTCCCCTCATGTTTGAAGAAGATGGAGATCAAATAATTAAGATATTAGGACTGGAATGGGACCCCACATCAGATTCATTCTCTTATCATGTACATCCCTCTGAGATTACAGTAACGAAGAGGGCAGTTCTCTCAAATATTGCTAGGATATTTGATTCTGTGGGGTGGCTATCTCCAGTGGTGTTCTGGGCTAAGGCGTTCATGCAGATTTTGTGGACCATAAGACTTGATTGGGATGAACCACTTCCACCAGAGCTCGGACAAGGGTGGCAAAGGTTTTGTTCAAACTTTCATGTTCTTACACATGTCAAGATCAACAGATTTCTACCAACCAGTGATGCTATTAATTGCCAGCTTCATGGATTTTGTGATGCATCTATCAAAGGATATGCAGCAGTCGTCTATCTTCGAACTACCACGGGCAATGGAGAAATTCAAGTCAACAACCTTATTGCCAAGTCAAGAGTAGCTCCGGTTAAGAGTTTATCTCTTCCTAGGCTTGAGCTTTGTGGGGCTCAGCTCCTAGCCACACTTATGGAGTGGGTGCAGCAGAACCTTAAACAACGATTACAGGTGTCAACTGTGTATACTTGGTCAGATTCTACCATCGTTTTGGCATGGATTCAAACGTCACCACATCTTTTGAAAACATTCGTTGCCAACAGAGTAGCCCAAATTCAAGCAGCAATACCAGCACAACATTGGAGACATGTCCCATCTAATTCAAATCCGGCTGATTGTGCATCTAGAGGCTTACATCCTGAAGAGTTGACAAATTTCCACATCTGGTGGACAGGACCAGAGTGGCTGAAACAACCCATTAGTAGTTGGCCCAAGCTGCCTGAGGTGACTTGCCAGGTAGAGTTACCTGAATTAAAGATTGTAAGGGTTACCAGTCTAGTAGCAGAAGTGAATACTTGGTGGGCAGACCTTCTCAAACGTTTCTCATCATGGGTAAAGCTGCAACGAGTCATCGCATTTTTAGCACGGTTTATTCAGAACTCCAAAGTAAAGAATCAAGATCGTTGTAAAGGCCCATTGTTGTCCAAGGAGCTCAAGACGGCCCGCATGTTATGTATCAAACAAGTTCAACAACAGTCGTTTGAGTCAGAACTTGAAGAAATAAAGAAGGGCCGGGAATGTTCACCCCGCGTGAGGGGCCTAAACCCGTTTCTCGACCAGGAGGGCCTATTGAGGGTAGGAGGTCGCTTGAGACACTCTTCACTGCGGTATGACACAAAACATCCTCTTCTGTTGCCTAAAAATAGTCATATCACCGATATCATTGTTGATCACTACCATGTATCTCATTTTCATGCTGGACTTCGAACAACCCACTCACTCATTCAAGACCAGTACTGGATTCTCTCAGCACGCACTGTTATAAAAACCCGGATCTTCAAGTGTATGAGATGTTTTCGATTTAAGGCACCTGCTCTCCAACCATTCATGGGGGACCTCCCAGCAATGCGTGTGCAGCAATCAAGACCATTTGTGCGAGTTGGAGTGGATTATGGAGGACCCTTCCAGATAAAATCATCTGAATTAAGGAATTCTAAGGTGCTCAAGGCTTATTTATGTTTGTTTGTGTGCTTGGCAACTAAGGCAGTGCACCTTGAGGTGGTATCAGACTTAAGCACAAGGGCCTTTCTTGATGCCGTTCTTCGGTTTATTTCCCGTCGGGGTATGTGCTCAGACATTTATAGCGACTGTGGCACAAACTTTGTAGGTGCCAAGCGCCATTTTACAGAAATACAAAGGCATCTAGAATCCCATACCGAAACCAAAGTGGTAACAGATAAACTTTCGGTCCAAGGCATAAATTGGCATTTCAACCCACCTTCAGCTCCACATTTTGGTGGACTATGGGAGGCTGGTATCAAATCGGCAAAAACTCACCTAAAGCGAGTGGTGGGTGATCAGACACTTACCTTTGAAAGCCTCTCCACGCTCTTCATTCAAATTGAAGCCGTGCTAAATTCAAGGCCTCTTTGTGCTCTCTCTGCGGATCCGAATGACCTTGATCCATTGACACCAGGACATTTCATAGTGGGTCATTCTCTCACCAGACCACCTGAGGAGATCGTAACTGAGCTACCTACCAACAGGTTGAAACGCTGGCAGTTGATACAACAAGCCTATCAGCACTTTTGGCAAAGATGGTCAAGGGAATATATCCATACTCTCCAACAGCGACAAAAATGGACTACAAACAAGGTCAATTTACAAGAAGGACAGTTAGTCTTGATAAAGGAAGACAATCTTCCCCACTCAGGTGGCTGCTCGGAAGAGTAGCAGAGGTGTACCCTGGAAGGGATGGGATAACGAGAGTCGTAAGTGTCCGCACCGAGCACGGGACCCTCAAACGACCGGTTGTAAAATTATGTCCACTTCCTAATCAATAGGAAGGATACATTCTCCTATAATATTATTCTGTTCATATCTTTGTTGCTGGTTTGTTGTTCTTAAAAAACTCATTTTAGTTTTTGGTGGGCGGTATGTTTGTATAGTTTTATATTGTTTGACGAATATTACTAATCCTATACTTCATTTTCATTCCTCTATGTTATATCTTTGAATAGTGCTCCTTTTATCTAGATTCTCTATGCCTCGACATTGAACTGTTTTGTTTTGTTTTGGTTTGAGAGTTTTTGATTGTTATTGTTGAGGTTTAGTTCTGTTTGTTTGGTTTTTTCATATCTTACATTATCCTTCCCCACTCTTGGAGGCAACAAGACCATACCTGGACCACTATATGTTTATTGTTTTCCCGCCAAGTGTCGCTGGCGTGGAGTTTTTAGTGTGTTGATTAATTTGTGCCGTGCACGGAGACTCGATCAAGACAAAAGTGATAAGGTTCCGTAAACCCTTCACCCGGAAGTGGTCTAGATTTTTATTCGTGTGTGTTGTTGAAGAAGACTGCGCCAGGACACTGCCAGTTATACCACATAAAGTGAAGGTGAGTTGCCTCTATCAATTTCCTTTCCACCATACAGTTCATTTATCCGTGTTCGTAACACTGGTCCTCCAGAGGCTTCTTTAGTTTTCATTCAATTGTAAATTATACTAAACACGTGGTAAAATCTAAAGTTGGTCTGGTGTGTAAGTCATACATTGTATGAAGATATTCACCATATTCTTGCATTTTCTCGTTTTTTGATTGATTCTATTTTATTTTCTTCACAAATAACATAAAAGCAAGCGCTGGTCACCAGTATCGGAATCGTCATCGTCGCCAAACCACGGAATAGTGCGGGAGGAATCCGATTCACAACAAAGTACCTCGAGCACCATATTTACCCAACAAACGTGAGTAGAAAACTGACAATACTGGCTGTTAACTTAGTGCTGTGAAATTGTCTTAAGTGCGATGTCAAATCCATACCGTACTAAAAAAAAATATTTCTTTGGCCACTTTTATTTTTTCATAATACCGCGAAGAAAAAGTATTGTGATCGTCAAAAGAATCGAACCAGAATTTTGATAAATGTTGACGTATCACGACAACCTGAAACAAAAATGTTGTTTTCAGGCCCAATCTTACAATGTCATGATATTCTATTCGTTAGGGCTTAACATTGTAGCATTTATCGGCATAAAGCTACAATAAATAATACACCTACAAGACTGAATTAACTAAAAGATTCAACTCACCAAGCCCCATTCATCAGTGGCCCCTCCCCAGTGAACTTCACGCACAACTTTCAGCGAACAACGACATCAAACTAACCGAGCGAGCCGCGTGGAGACTCGCTCCAAGAATTAGCGTGAGGCATGCTGGGAAAGCATGACGTATAAAATGGTGATGTGGCCCGGAAACTATTGTTCGATTGTCGTCCACAAAATGCTAGAACAATCCACGCCCGTCTGGCTACCCCTTCCCACCCCTCTTTGTGTACGTTCACCTATGTGTTGTTTTCCCCTCTTTCCCCTTGCCGAGCGAGAATAGAAATCGTATATAATCATGTAACATGTATTAGCTTTTTACTCTTGTCAGGATAGCGTCCTTGGACACATCTGGTGTCGAGGATGAACAAAAGGTATAAAATCATATTTCGGCCTTTATACTGTCAAAATTACGTTTAGGTTATTATTGCTGTTAGTTAAAATTAATTTATATAATCATGGTTAGGGACAGCATATTTAACTTTGGTTTGATTAGCGATAGTAAATCATTTTTGCAAGTTGTTAAGTTGTCAAAATGAATACATAGTACTATTTATTTGAACTCAGGAATTCAGATGTGTATTTTTGAACTGATATCAAAAATAGGTAATGGACATGTTCCTTGTCACACGAAATGTATACCCCGTGTGGTGTAAACTGTTTAGGTGTTACAAATATTAGGTTTTGGAAGAATATGAAACTTAGAGCCCATCTGGCCGTAAAGTTATTTTATTACTTCTCAATATTTTGGGAATTATCCCCCTTTTGTGAATGGTCGTAATGACTAATTTGTTTACTTTTATGAAAGTCTGTAATTCTAGTGAGGACGGTCGAGTGATACCTATTGAGCTAAGTTTCTAATGTTATACATTAGTATTCAAATCTGGGTCACCCATTGTTGTAAATTTTCTAATTGTAGCTACGTGTTGATATTTAGCTTGGGATGTCGAGTGAGACATATTGTTGTAATAGTTATGATATACTAATATATATATATATATATATATATATATATATATATATATATATATCCATTTATATTTCTCCCTTGTAAATCATGAGGGATTGTTAATTGTAAACGATTCGATTTATCCTTATGATATATAGTAATGTTCATGAATCTATCCCGCTATTTAACTTTAACATTTTTATATCATATGTTTATTTATCTACTGTTTATCTAAATAAACTATTTAATATCAAATGTGAATCCCTCTCTTCTTATAAGTATGAACCTATATAATATAAAATATCACGTCCTCTATCCTAGTATCTTGGCTTACTTCCAAGTCCTACAAATAATGTTTGTGGAGTAAGTTCATGGAAGCAGGATGACCTATATGCCGGAGTACGGCCTATTTGTCATATGATATCCTATTGGCTCCTCTGCAATTATTGTCTGTTTTTTGTTTTTTGTACTTATATTGTGTACCCGCCTTTATTAATTCGTGGGGAAAAAAGGGCGAGGTTATAACATGAGGTTAAGCGATAACGACCACTACTTTGTATTTTACAATGTTCAGTTAGAGCTAGCGTCCTCGTTAAGTTAACGCGAGTGTTAGAGAATTGAACTTATCTCAGTTCATGATAAGAGTTTCGCACACTTGTACTAGCCATCTATTTCAATTAGGAAATAACTTTTACACAGAGTGAAAATATGTCTGCACTAAAAACCTCATCATAGTTCTTTCATTAGAAAACAGTTTTTATAAAGCAAACTTATTGGAATATCGGAATTTTAATAACATCCTCATGGCTTTTAAAGCTTTTATAACGAGTTCTGAAAAAGTACTGTGATTGTCCAAGTTGTTTACGAGAAACGGTGAGTTATGTTTTAGGATTTTCGAGTATTTGACCGCGGTAAACATGAGGCCGCCCGGATTTACCCTGCAAGAACTTAAAAATGTGGCCATCTTGCACGTTTGTGTCTTGAATTAAAATATCGTCTGTACTTTGCACGGTGCCTTTATACAAAGAAATTACAAAATACCTTTTACTTGCCAGTTTCTAGAGTTTTCCCAAATCACCCATAGCCCGTAGTTTTATCAAGAGGAGAAGGTCGAGATATGGGATGCTGATTTATTTAAAAATTGAAATTTAAACTCTTTTCACTAATGAGCTACGACATTGGGTCTGTGTGCAGCTAAACATGCTTACTTTGAGTCAGTAAATTTAAATTGTTATTAAAATAATTAATTTTTCAATTAATAAGAATTTTTAATAAAAACCGTAAAATCCAACTTTTTAGAGTTAGGGTGTAAATTTTGGCTATATTTAAAATTCAATAAAAGCTTGTAAAAAATGTGTTTTAAAGAAAAAAATTCAGTAATTTAAGTGAAGTGTATATTCATAAACATAGGCACGTACAAGAGCATATTTTACAATTTTTACTCTATTACTTACTCTCTTACAGGTAGAGAAAGTATTGTATATAGTCAACAAAATCGAACTCGAGATTTTGATGAATCTCGACGTTTCATGACCCCCCAAATCCAAAATTTGTTATTGAATTTCCGTTTGTCTGTCTTTACTTCTGACGCCTAAACTTTTTACCGTTCAGGCTAAAACTTGTTATCTAGGATTTTCATATGGTTGCCCCGAGGGGTTTTTGGAATTGCATATCTAACCCTAAGATAAAGGGTAGTTTAGTGAAGGGTAATATAAGAAAAAGTCGATTTGATCAAAATCGGCACAAAAGATTGTATTTAAATTTCATTTCTAAATATTCCAAACAAAATAGCTACTCTCAATATTTCGGAAAAATTACATTAAGGATTTCGGTCTGATGCGTAGATTCTTATTTAAAAAAATCATATTTTGGTTGCTCTTTGAGGTACTTATTGAAAATATTTAGGGCTATTTATGAAACAAATCTTTTATTTGAAACATATTTTTATAACACCAATAACTTTCAAGCTATACGCAAATATATACGGTATATATATATTAACTTTTCGACTATCAAGGTAAATTATTGCGACCGTAAAACAGATTCAACCCGAAATGTTGATGGATGTCGACTTCTCATTACCCGTTATTTTTCCTTAAACCGCTTAGGAAAAATGTTTGTACAACAATAATTATTTATTTCAATTTTAGACTCAATAGTTAATAGTGACATTTTTTATTTGTCAAAATGTATAAATGAAGAAACTAATAGAAATGCGATAACCTGATGATGTGCAACACCTAATAAATTGTCAAAAATTCTAACCGGAAGTTTAAATATTAATACGAAGTTTTGACCTTTGTGGACCCAACATTGATCTTTTTTATGGCTCCAAACATACAAATGAGGACCTTAACTCTTTAAAAATAAAAATAAAAAATTAAAAACGGAATCACTTTTTATTATACACAAGTATAATGCAATTTATGCTTGGATTTGCTAGTATATATTATTTTGTTTCACATATATTAGGAGTTTTGAGTAAATATCTCCATTTTTAAACAATAGAACGAGAAAGTACGTAAGAAGTTCTGTTCCATAATTTTTATATCATCTCCAAATACAATTTTAAGATAAAAAGCTCACCAAAAATGTGACAGTTTATAAACAAAATTTTAGGGTAAATAAACACTCAAATATTTTACTACCTATTTTGTTACTACATATTTGTATAGCTAATTGTCTTTTCTGCTTCAACTTCACATTTCATGAAGTCTGCATGTTTGTGTTCAAGGGAAATATCTCTTTTGCCTTAAAACCATTGAATTCAATTTCCCCAGTTTGGACTTAAAGTAAGCTTTTATTAATAGGGCCATTAATTTATAAGGAGTGATTTCTTTACTATTGTGACAAAGCTACATCCTTACTTCCTCGCTGTGAAAATACTTTAGAGGGCCTATGGATGTCTAGTCAAGGGACTGAAACCGGTGTGTTGAGTGAGGAGGCACGACAATGGTAACGTGTAGACTCGGGTCATATCGATTACATCTAGATTACAAGTGTGGCTGTAGTGTCCATCTAATAGTAATAAAACAGTTGGTTCCTGAGTGTGTTTGGCATGTTCAACAAAATGAGCTAACCACTTTGAAAATATGGGTTTTGTACCCATCCAGATAGATCCAATCGAACTTGGAGGACAGCATCTCATCAGTTGATTGGATGTGTTGGTTCTGGAGAAGATTTTCATTGGAGGAACGAAGTATCCTTTGAAACTCATCTCTGCAATGATTGCTATTGTAGTTATTCTCTCAGATGACGTCATTGCGGCTAAATGTCTCTTATCCTGCATGAGTCATCAGCTTAGTCACATTATAGACTCTCGCTATGATACTTAAAAAAGTGTTTTATATGAACATAAACAAATAGATAGAGATATCAGTGTGTAAACCCAACGGGTAGTAAGACGCGGTGCTAAAGAAATTTAAAAAATAAAATAAATTAGGAATATTAGAACAGTTCTTTGTAGTCCTTTATAGGAAGGTGCTGATAAAAAAAATTGTAAGGATCTTCTCCGAAATTTAATCAAACACTGACATAGCTTAGGCAAGTACTATTTTCACTTGCAAATTGTGCAAATTTTGAAAAGTAATTATTAAAAAAACTATAATTTTGAATAAGATTCAACACTTGTAAATTTATTTGAAAGTATTTAATTTCTGAAGCCATTCCCCAATTTGCCTGAAAAGTCTACCTGTACAAGATATAGTTACTTACTCGTCAAAATATTCTGTACAGGGGAAAGCCACCATTTTAAATATTTTTCTTTCGGTATCAATTTCTCATAACTTGGAATTTTTGAAAAGTCCTAAAAATCACCTAGAGATTTACTATCACTGCTAAAATAGTAAGTGTTAATGAACTTTGTAATTAATTTAAGATTGGTTTCCGAAAATTTGTCAAAAATTATTGAAATGTCTAGTTCATTTGGATATTCAACTGTAATTTTTATATTTTCGTCCAAGGAGATAGTTTTGAATTCAGAATTGTTACCTGAATTGCTATTTTTTTCGGACGAGGGTAGATCATTCAACCCATCGAGCCACCACTTTATATATTTGTGTTTGGAAATTGAATTATTATTATTATTATTGGGAAATTCAAAGGGGGTCCTTTTCTTTTTCTTGATCTTATTTGATTGTTTGGTTGAATGTTCGTAATTTAGAATTGTGGTCTTTTCAAACATGTGAGGGTTCATTAACCTAAAATTTTGATCGATACCGGATTCTAAAAAGTCCTCGAACTTCATAATAATATGTGGCTCTTCTTGTAAATTCCTATTTTTTTTATTTTCTCTTGATTTGAACAGCCTGAACTGCCAATTCTTCCAGCGGATTGTCTTTTGCGGCCATTTTCTACCCTGCACTACACATCATAGCTTATCTTAGAATCCATCTCGTTTTAATAAATACCACATAAAATGACTGGGATTAAAACCCGACAACTTTGATTTGGCAAGTTAAACTCAACCAGGTGATTTAAATATGTGGTATCAATTATTTGGTTAAAATGGTCCGTAATGGGTGGTTTTGAACCCTTGTCTATGACAGTCTTTTCAAATAAATTAAAGGATTCATTGTCTACCTGTTAAAATATTATCGCTATATTGTTGCTGTGTCATTTCTTTGATTGTCCTCAACTTAAAACAATGTTATTAAGATAGTACTAATAATGGCCGGTAGAGCACACATAAATCTATCACTATTCATACGAAACAAACACTAACAGTTGTAATCCTTGTAGTTGTAATGATGACCGGATTTTAGCAATTGGGGTCTACAGGAAAGTAGTTTATTTTAATCTTACTTAACTTCATTATAAAGTATTAATATAATAAATAAAACAAATTTGTGAGATTCTTATACAAAATATGTTTTTATCATGGAATACCTTGATTAGATGTCAAAGTATCTTGGGTGATGATATCCCTTAGTATCTTAGTATCTTTGTAGCCTCGTAATGTCGATGATAATATTATATTACAGTATCGCGTGTAATATTGGTGTTTATATTTCTTATAAATCTTAGTTCCATTAATCAAAGTATTTCGTTTTTTACAATCAATCAATGATTAGTATTTGTTGCCAGGAAACATAATGTATTTCAATATATTATAATAATGGTTTCCTAGATACATACTATTGTTATGTTTTATTTTATATAGTTGAAATATTTATTTTTCATACGCATAGTAAATAATTTAAATGAAACTATATTGTGAGTAGCAGAACATTTTCATGTTATATGCATTGTTATTTAAAATTTCATGTTATGTGTCCCTTCACCAGCCAGTAGAACATTCTCCAAAACTTTTACAATATAAGCGCCCTTATTCTTTTAAAAAATCTAAAAATGGTAAATATCAAATTAACCTTTTTAACACAAAATATAAATAAATTGTTCTTCTTACTCGAATCGTTCTATGTTTTACAGTTCTGGACATTTAAAGCCAGAAAGAAGACAATATAATATCAACAGGAGGAAGAGTTCTTCAAGTATTATTTGTATGTATTGGTTGATATAAGTCATTTAGAACAAAATTTATTATTGTGGAACAACAGCTATGCAGTGATCTAGAATAACTAAAGTTTAATTAACGTAAAGGTAATAAGTGTATTTGCTACTAGACTTGACCAGTATTATTAATTGGAGGTCACCCCTAGGTCACAGAGGGGAGGCTCGGTCATTATTTTCTCTCTTTGGAGTCACGAATATTCCAGAAACTGCAAGATCTTTATAACTTTTAAATTATTCTCATAAACTTAAAGAGATAACATTTTAATGGTACTTTTTTGAACTCGAGAATACGATGAATCATTTCGTTTCATATGCTTTCGAAAAAAAAGAGGATTTTTTGATTTTGTTTGTCTTGTATGCAGTGGCGGCTCGTCACTTTAGAAGCTGGAGAGCGCAGTCTGTTTAATTCATACGTTATTTCTAAATAATATATTTAAAAGAAGACACAAATTTCGGAATATGATTTGCTAAATATTCATTTAGTTAAACTCAAAAATTAATATCACAAACAACATGGAAAGATAAAAAAAAAAAAAAAAAACTTCCCCCAAAGAACGTGGATGTAGAAACTCTGCAGCTGTGTAATGTGCATACATATATAGGTATGTATGTTTTCATTTTGTTCCATACAAAATTCAGGACATGGCCTACCTAATGAATTCAATTCTCTTTTTTGATCAAGATCTTGATCTTGCTATATTCGTTGTCTTTAGCGCCTGAATTGAACTATTCATATTAAGCCTAGTTACAAAAAGTATTAAAACATATAAATCAAATAAACATTATCCTCAAATAACCCAAAATAATATTATTATAAACACACACGCCACACACATCCTCAAGATGCAGGAGCACGCAGGACGACTGACAACAAGTGTTGCTAGTTCACGCTATACCCATTTCACAAGCTTTCAACCTTAGGGCGCGTAAGGGAGTGCACCTTCAAAAGAAGAATAAGCAATGCTAGCTAGTAAGGATGGGGACAATGGGTTAAGGGGACGGAATGTTTGGTTTCACAATATCAGGCGCTGACCGCCTCATGCCCGACCGCATGCCATTTAAAAAACATTGCTTGCTATTACTTAAACCAAAAACATATTTTTCTTGAAACTATTATGGCAAGATAAAATTGTCGTGAGAGTGCGAATAATAATTTAAAAAGGAACTAGGAATTCATGGGGTTGGGGGGCGCGCGCCTCCGCGCCTCAGGGACGATCCGCCCCTGCTTGTATGTATCTTGGCTTAGAGCCGAGACCATTTTACAGAGGGTTGAAACCTGGTATCTAGGGTAGTTAAGAGGTTATAATAAATAGGAGTGTTTGGAACTATCCATCCAACCCTAAAGTTAAGGGTAGTTTACAAGAGATTTTATCCAATATCAGCTATAAAGTTTTTTTATCAAAACTAGTATTCAGACTCTTTTTAATATTACAAACAAAATGACGCAACTAATTATCCCGATAAATGACTTGGAGTGTTGTTTACATAGGCAGATATCAACAATGTTGATAATATCTACGCAACTCTTTGAAATATGAAACTATTTATCATTGAGTTATTGTAAGACTATTAAAATATAACAATTTTAAATTAAATATATTTTTTATAAACCAATAATTTCCAAGTCGATAGGAAAATATATAGTGTTAAACATAGGTCTGGGGAATGAAGAGATTATATCTGAGTTAGAATGTAATGCTTTCTAACTATTATGTTACTGCAACAATGTATATTTATTATTTTGTTTAAATGATCTTACAAGTTTTTAGTAAAACTTCCATTTTTAGGTAAAAGAGCGAGAAAATCTGTTCGGGCACCATGCATTTCCCCCACCAATTCAGAGAAAATATTTGTTTTAACCTAAAACTTAATTATTTTAACTTATAACATATAACTTCTGATCTTTTTTCAAAAATATGTTTATGATATTTTTTCTGTGAAATTGAGAGTTATTATTCGTTTTACTCTAATATATTGCATTGTGGACTTTACACAATATCAAAACTTTTAAATGTATTCAGCTTATTTAATAACATGTGTAATTACAGTTCACACTCTCATATACCTGCACAGCACTATTTTTCATCTAAATTATTGAAAAACAAGATGGTAGCCTTTTAATATGGACCATGAGACATACCATGTTTCCATTTTTTCCCCCATTAACCTATTTTGGGTTGCATACTTTGTTTATAAATTTTAACACGCTCTTCCTTGAAAATCCACATTTATGTGGAAGGAGAGTGGAAATGTAAAACTCTTTAGGAAAATTTACCCCAGTTCACCCGACCGAGATTCGAACCTCAATATCTCCATCCTCAGTGGTTTAGCTCAACACGGAACTAGCGCGTTATCCAACTATGCCACCGAAGCAGGTGAATTAGATATTTTGATCATGTTAGATTATTTATAACACATTTAGTTAATATAATGTATGCAATGTTGTTAAAGTTCAATACAATATAATAGTAGCGCATACAAACCAAAATATTTTGCCCTTTATAAAATTAAATAATGACCTTATACACTTTTGAACTCCCACTTCCTTTAATGTGTACCAAACAAATATTGAGAGAAGGCCTGATGATTAAAATAACATTATTTATTTAGAAAAGCTCATTGTTACATCTTATTTTGCCTTGATTTAATTTTGAAATATCTGTATAAATATATTTACTACTCTAAGTTGTTTGGTGAAAGTGAGTGTGATATTTCATAATATACTTTTACTACATTAATTTAATTATCTATGACAAAATTGTAAAGATTCTACCAAACAAAAATACAATTTATATACAGTTTAATATTCAAAACTATTTCTAAGTGTTTTTTGTGGGCCTATATTATTAAGTTGATGGAGCTACTAAATATATATTTGGTCTGTGGTGCAAACTGATACTCAAATTTGGATCCTAGGATGAAAAACTATAGACCACCCTGCTTTAGATTATCTGATCAATCATACCTGTATGACCAATTTCAATCTTCTACCACAGTTAATAAATAATGTTTATATGAGTTATGGAAATTTCAAGCCCCAACCCACATTTCACAAGACTCCAGTTATAGAGTTTAAAATATTTACAAATTATTTGGGTATTTGGAGAGATCCCACTGAATGCTTGGCCATTTCTCATTCTATTCCACCTAAAAGATTTGTTTTGTGTGACTCCCCACCCCTTATATTTTTCAAAGTGCCATTTTAAAAGTCTAAAACTAGAACATTTTATTGTTATTTAGAGTGTTATTTTCTTTCTGCTGACCTTTGTTTTATACTACACTAGAATGTAGTTTCAAGTTAGTTTTGAAAATGCAGACTCCACCCTGACCCATTTCACTGACTCCAACTTTGAAAATGACTTCATTTAATATCTGGAGTAATCCCTCAACCTCCAATGTTCTAACTAACCTAAAATTATTCGTCTATTTATAACCTCCATCCCCCCAGTTTTCCAGAGATCTTATTTTGAAACTTCCCATAGATACATTTTTCTGGTTGTATGGAAATTCACCTTACAAATTTCGTATTTCAAGGACGTTTAGAATTGTTAGTTCAATTCATTTGGAAGGGTACAATCTTTCCTTTATATGTGCAATATATTGGTAGCCTTTAGGACGTAAATATTGTTCACGTTAATGCTGTGTACACTTGACTAAGGAAGGGAAATAATCAATTATAATCATTTTCCCAAGATCAGTTTATTTAAAAAAATAAACACTAGAAATTGGCCAGACAAAAAAAAACAAGATATAAATTGTCCAAATTTAATTTGCGATGATAAATTAAGATACTTGCAGACCATAGCAACAATTTAAGTGGTTAGCATTAAATCAAATACCCAGAGACTGTTCAGAGGTGAAGTGAAAAGTTTCCTAATCACTTTACAACACGAGAATGTTGATATATTTACATTTTACAGATTGATGTAAGGTGATCTGTACACAATGGATATTGGAAATGGTAATTTTACTACATATCACTTAAAAATAATATTCATATTAGGGTTATTTTCAACAAATGGGAAAATGTTTGGTAGTTTTCTGAAGTCTTGAGCCAAAACCTCTAGACTAATTCTTGAATTCAATAATTGCACGTTTAATAATTTAGAGAATAATGTCAAGTGAAATCTATAAATATTAATAAACAGTAAATTACTATGTAAAATTACTATACGCTACCTAGATTTAACAGTTCTATTATAGAGATAAAGGTTGGTTATATACCGGAACATTTAAACATAATAAACAAAAGGTAAAAAGTTGACATAAAATTTAATAATTTATTAAATATGAAACAATAGATACTGATAGGGCTGTCTACTTGTGATTTATCGTTTATACAAGGATAGACTAAGTTAACATAGATTAAAGAAATTTGGTTTTAAGCAGGGAATGAACCCATTAAATGATAACATAATTTACACGTTTCTTTAGGAGACAGCGGGAATAGCTTAAAAGCCCATAAAAACTAACTTAAATCAGGGAACATGGAACACGAAAACTCTAATACTCTCGGGGATACCTCTAGGAGCCTGTCATAAGGAACATGAAGAATAATACTCTCAGGGATACCTCTGGGGTCCTGTCATAAGGAACATGAAGAATAATACTCTCGGGGATACCTCTGGGGTCCTGTCATAAGGAACACGAATACTAATACTCTCGGGGATACCTCTGGGGTCCTGTCATAAGGAACATGAAGAATAATACTCTCAGGGATACCTCTGGGATCCTGTCATAAGGAACATGAAGAATAATACTCTCGGGGATACCTCTGGGATCCTGTCATAAGGAACATGAAGAATAATACTCTCGGGGATACCTCTGGGGTCCTGTCATAAGGAACATGAAGAATAATACTCTCGGGGATACCTCTGGGATCCTGTCATAAGGAACATGAAGAATAATACTCTCGGGGATACCTCTGGGATCCTGTCATAAGGAACATGAAGAATAATACTCTCGGGGATACCTCTAGGAGCCTGTCATAGAGAACACGAAGACTAATACTCTCGGGATACCTCTGGGATCCTGTCATAAGGAACATGAAGAATAATACTCTCGGGGATACCTCTAGGAGCCTGTCTTAGAGAACACGAAGACTAATACTCTCGGGGATACCTCTGGGATCCTGTCATAAGGAACATGAAGAATAATACTCTCAGGGATACCTCTGGGGTCCTGTCATAAGGAACATGAAGAATAATACTCTCGGGGATACCTCTAGGAGCCTGTCATAGAGAACACGAAGACTAATACTCTTGGGGATACCTCTGGGATCCTGTCATAAGGAACATGAAGAATAATACTCTCGGGGATACCTCTAGGAGCCTGTCATAGAGAACACGAAGAGTAATGCTCTCGGGGATACCTCTGGGATCCTGTCATAAGGAACATGAAGAATAATATTCTCGGGGATACCTCTGGGGTCCTGTCATAAGGAACACGAATACTAATACTCTCGGGGATACCTCTGGGGTCCTGTCATAAGGAACATGAAGAATAATACTCTCGGGGATACCTCTGGGATCCTGTCATAAGGAACATGAAGAATAATACTCTCGGGAATACCTCTAGGAGCCTGTCATAGAGAACACGAAGACTAATACTCTCGGGGATACCTCTGGGATCCTGTCATAAGGAACATGAAGAATAATACTCTCGGGGATACCTCTAGGAGCCTGTCATAGAGAACACGAAGACTAATACTCTCGGGGATACCTCTGGGATCCTGTCATAAGGAACATGAAGAATAATACTCTCGGGGATACCTCTAGGAGCCTGTCATAGAGAACACGAAGACTAATACTCTCGGGGATACCTCTGGGATCCTGTCATAAGGAACATGAAGATTAATACTCTCGGGGATACCTCTAGGAGCCTGTCATAGAGAACACGAAGACTAATACTCTCGGGGATACCTCTGGGATCCTGTCATAAGGAACATGAAGAATAATACTCTCGGAGATACCTCTGGGGTCCTGTCATAAGGAACATGAAGAATAATACTCTCGGGGATACCTCTAGGAGACTGTCATAGAGAACACGAAGACTAATACTCTCGGGGATACCTCTGGGATCCTGTCATAAGGAAAATGAAGAATAATACTCTCGGGGATACCTCTAGGAGCCTGACATAGAGAACACGAAGACTAATACTCTCGGGATACCTCTGGGATCCTTTCATAAGGAACATGAAGAATAATATTCTCGGGGATACCTCTGGGGTCCTGTCATAAGGAACACGAATACTAATACTCTCGGGGATACCTCTGGGGTCCTGTCATAAGGAACATGAAGAATAATACTCTCGGGGATACCTCTGGGATCCTGTCATAAGGAAAATGAAGAATAATACTCTCGGGGATACCTCTAGGAGCCTGTCATAGAGAACACGAAGAATAATACTATCGGGGATACCTCTGGGATCCTGTCATAAGGAACATGAAGAATAATACTCTCGGGGATACCACTGAGATCCTGTCATAAGGATCATGAAGAATAATACTCTCGGGGATACCTATAGGAGCCTGTCATAGAGAACACGAAGACTAATACTCTCGGGGATACCTCTGGGATCCTGTCATAAGGAACATGAAGAATAATACTCTCGGTGATACCACTGAGATCCTGTCATAAGGAACATGAAGAATAATACTCTCGGGGATACCTCTAGGAGCCTGTCATAGAGAACACGAAGACTAATACTCTCGAGGATACCTCTGGGATCCTGTCATAAGGAACATGAAGAATAATACTCTCGGGGATACCTATAGGAGCCTGTCATAGAGAACACGAAGACTAATACTCTCGGGGATACCTCTGGGATCCTGTCATAAGGAACATGAAGAATAATACTCTCGGGGATACCTCTAGGAGCCTGTCATAGAGAACACGAAGACTAATACTCTCGGGGATACCTCTGGGATCCTGTCATAAGGAACATGAAGAATAATACTCTCGGAGATACCACTGAGATCCTGTCATAAGGAACATGAAGAATAATACTCTCGGGGATACCTCTAGGAGCCTGTAATAGAGAACACGAAGACTAATACTATCGGGGATACCTCTTGGATCCTGTCATAAGGAACATGAAGAATAATACTCTCTGGGATACCTCTAGGAGCTTGTCATAGAGAACACGAAGACTAATACTCTCGGGGATACCTCTGGGATCCTGTCATAAGGAACATGAAGAATAATACTCTCGGGGATACCTCTAGGAGCCTGTCATAGAGAACACGAAGACTAATAATCTCGGGGATACCTCTGGGATCCTGTCATAAGGAACATGAAGAATAATACTCTCGGGGATACCTCTGGGGTCCTGTCATAAGGAACATGAAGAATAATACTCTCGGGGATACCTCTAGGAGCCTGTCATAGAGAACACGAAGACTAATACTCTCGGGGATACCTCTGGGATCCTGTCATAGAGAACACGAAGACTAATACTCTCGGGGATACCTCTGGGATCCTGTCATAAGGAACATGAGGAATAATACTCTCGGGGATACCTCTAGGAGCCTGTCATAGAGAACACGAAGACTTATACTCTCGGGGATACCTCTGGGATCCTGTCATAAGGAACATGAAGAATAATACTCTCAGGGATACCCCTGGGATCCTGTCATAAGGAACATGAAGAATAATACTCTCGGGGATACCTCTGGGATCCTGTCATAAGGAACATGAAGAATAATACTCTCGGGGATACCTCTGGGATCCTGTCATAAGGAACATGAAGAATAATATTCTCGGGGATACCTCTGGGAGCCTGTCATAGACAACACGAAGTATAATACTCTCGGGGATACCTCTGGGATCCTGTCATTAGGAACATGAAGAATAATACTCTCGGGGATACCTCTAGGAGCCTGTCATAGAGAACACGATGACTAATACTCTCGGGGATACCTCTGGGATCTTGTCATAAGGAATATGAAGAATAATACTCTTGGGGATACCTCTAGGAGCGTGTCATAGAGAACACGATGACTAATACTCTCGGGGATACCTCTGGGATCCTGTCATAAGGAACATGAAGAATAATACTCTCGGGGATACCTCTAGGAGCCTGTCATAGAGAACACGAAGACTAAGACTCTCGGGGATACCTCTGGGATCCTGTCATAAGGAACATGAAGAATAATACTCTCGGGGATACCTATAGGAGCCTGTCATAGAGAACACAAAGACTAATACTCTCGGGGATACCTCTGGGATCCTGTCATAAGGAACATGAAGAATAATACTCTCGGGGATACCACTGGGATCCTGTCATAAGGAACATGAAGAATAATACTCTCGGGGATACCTCTAGGAGCCTGTCATAGAGAACACGAAGACTAATACTATCGGGGATACCTCTGGGATCCTGTCATAAGGAACATGAAGAATAATACTCTCGGGGATACCTCTAGGAGCCTGTCATAGAGAACACGAAGACTAATAGTCTGGGGGATACCTCTGGGATCCTGTCATAAGGAACATGAAGAATAATACTCTCGGGGATACCTCTAGGAGCCTGTCATAGAGAACACGAAGACTAATACTCTCGGGGATACCTCTGGGATCCTGTCATAAGGAACATGAATAATAATACTCTCGGGGATACCTCTAGGAGCCTGTCATAGAGATAACGAAGACTAATAATCTCGGGGATACCTCTGGGATCCTGTCATAAGGAACATGAAAAATAATACTCTCGGGGATACCTCTAGGAGCCTGTAATAGAGAACACGAAGACTAATACTATCGGGGATACCTCTGGGGTCCTGTCATAAGAAACATGAAGAATAATACTCTCGGGGATACCTCTGGGATCCTGTCATAAGGAACATGAAGAATAATACTCTCGGGGATACCTCTGGGATCCTGTCATAAGGAACATGAAGAATAATACTCTCGGGGATACCTCTAGGAGCCTGTCATAGAGAACACGAAGACTAATACTCTCGGGGATACCTCTGGGATCCTGTCATAAGGAACATGAAGAATATATACTCTCAGGGATACCTCTAGGAGCCTGTCATAGAGAACACGAAGACTAATACTATCGGGGATACCTCTGGGATCCTGTCATAAGGAACATGAAGAATAATACTCTCGGGGATACATCTAGGAGCCTGTCATAGAGAACACGAAGACTAATACTCTCGGGGATACCTCTGGGATCCTGTCATATGGAACATGAAGAATAATACTCTCGGGGATACCTCTAGGAGCCTGTCATAGAGAACACGAAGACTAATACTCTCGGGGATACTTCTGGGATCCTGTCATAAGGAACATGAAGAATAATACTCTCGGGTATACCTCTGAGATCCTGTCATAAGGAACATGAAGAATAATACTCTCGGGGATACCTCTAGGAGCCTGTCATAGAGAACACGAAGACTAATACTCTCGGGGATACCTCTGGGATCCTGTCATAAGGAACATGAAGAATAATACTCTCGGGGATACCTCTAGGATCCTGTCATAGAGAACACGAAGACTAATACTCTCGGGGATACCTCTGTGAACCTGTCATAAGGAACATGAAGAATAATACTCTCGGGATACCTCTAGGAGCCTGTCATAGAGAACACGAAGACTAATACTCTCGGGGATACCTCTGGGATCCTGTTATAAGGAACATGAAGAATAATACTCTCGGGGATACCTCTGGGTCCTGTCATAAGGAACATGAAGAATAATACTCTCGGGGATACCTCTGGGGTCTTCATAAGGAACATGAAGACTAATATACTCTCGGGATACCTCTGGGATCCTGTCATAAGGAACATGAAGAATAATACTATCGGGGATACCTCTGGGGTCCTGTCATAAGGAACATGACGACTAATACTCTCGGGATACCTCTGGGATCCTGTCATAAGGAACATGAAGAATAATACTATCGGGGATACCTTGGGGTCCTGTCATAAGGAACATGAGAATAATACTCTCGGGGATACCTCTGGGATCCTGTCATAAGGAACATGGAATAATACTTTCGGGATACCTCTAGATCCTGTCATAAGGATACGAAGATCTAATACTCTGGGCACCTCTGGGAGTCCTGTCATAAGGAACACGAAGACCAATACTCTCGGGGATACCTCTGGGATCTTGTCATAAGGAACATGACGACTAATATACTCTCGGGGATACCTCTGGGATCCTGTCATAAGGAACATGAAAATAATACTATCGGGGATACCTCTGGGGTCCTGTCATAAGGAACATGAAGAATAATATCTCGGGGATACCTCTAGGATCCTGTCATAAGGAGCACGAGACTAATACTTTCAGGGATACCTCTAGATCCTGTCATAAGGAATACGAAGACTCTAATACTCGGGCAACTCTGGGGTCCTGTCATAAGGAACACGAAGACCAATACTCTCGGGGATACCTCTGGGATCCTGTCATAAGGAACATGACGACTAATACTTTCGGGATACCTCTAAGATCCTGTCATAAGGATTACACGAATGACTCTAATACTCTGGGCACCTCTGGGGTCCTGTCATAAGGAACATGAAGACCATATACTCTCGGGGATATCTTGGGGTCTGTCATAAGGAACACGAAGACCAATACTCTCGGGATACCTCTGGGATCCTTGTCATAAGGAACATGAAGAATAATACTCTCGGGGATACCTCTAGGAGCCTGTCATAGAGAACACGAAGACTAATACTATCGGGGATACCTCTGGGATCCTGTCATAAGGAACATGAAGAATAATACTACTTCGGGGATACCTCTAGGAGCCTGTCATAGAGAACACGAAGATAATACTCTCGGGGATACCTCTGGACCTGTCATAAGGAACATGAAGATAATACTCTCGGGGATACCTCTAGGAGCCTGTCATAGAGGAACACGAAGACTAATACTCTCGGGGATACCTCTAGGGATCCTGTCATAGGAACAGAAGAATAATACTTCGGGGATACCTCTGGGATCCTGTCATAAGGAACATGAAGAATAATACTTCGGGATACCTCTAGGAGCCTGTCATAGAGAACACGAAGACTAATTACTCTCGGGGATACCTCTGGGATCCTGTCATAAGGAACTGAAGAATAATACTCTCGGGGATACCTCTGGGTCCTGTCATAAGAACACGAAGATAATACTCTCGGGGATACCTCTGGGATCCTGTCATAAGGAACATGAAGAATAATACTCTCGGGGATACTCTGGGATCCTGTCATAAGGAACATGAAGAATAATACTCTCGGGGATACCTCTAGGAGCCTGTCATAGAGAACACGAAGACTAATACTCTCGGGGATACCTCTGGGATCCTGTCATAAGGAACATGAAGAATAATACTCTCGGGGATACTTGGGGTCCTGTCATAAGGAACACGAAGACATAATACTCTCGGGGATACCTCTAGGAGCCTGTCATAGAGAACACGAAGACTAATACTCTCGTGGATACCTCTGGGATCCTGTCATAAGAATCATGAAGAATAATACTCTCGGGGATACCTCTAGGAGCCTGTCATAGAGAACACGAAGACTAATACTCTCGGGGATACCTCTGGGATCCTGTCATAAGGAACATGAAGAATAATACTCTCGGGGATACCTCTAGGAGCCTGTCATAGAGAACACGAAGACTAATACTCTCGGGGATACCTCTGGGATCCTGTCATAAGGAACATGAAGAATAATACTCTCGGGGATATCTCTGGGATTCTGTCATAAGGAACATGAAGAATAATACTCTCGGGGATACCTCTAGGAGCCTGTCATAGAGAACACGAAGACTAATACTCTCGGGGATACCTCTGGGATCCTGTCATAAGGAACATGAAGAATAATACTCTCGGGGATACTTCTGGGGTCCTGTCATAAAGAACATGAAGAATAATACTCTCGGGGATACCTCTAGGAGCCTGTCATAGAGAACACGAAGACTAATACTCTCGGGGATACCTCTGGGATCCTGTCATAAGGATCATGAAGAATAATACTCTCGGGGATACCTCTAGGAGCCTGTCATAGAGAACACGAAGACTAATACTCTCGGGGATACCTCAGGGATCCTGTCATAAGGAACATGAAGAATGATACTCTCGGGGATACCTCTAGGAGCCTGTCATAGAGAACACGAAGACTTATACTCTCGGGGATACCTCTGGGATCCTGTCATAAGGAACATGAAGAATAATACTCTTGGGGATACCTCTGGGATCCTGTCATAAGAAACATGAAGAATAATACTCTCGGGGATACCTCTAGGAGCCTGTCATAGAGAACATGAAGACTAATACTCTCGGGGATACCTCTGGGATCCTTTCATAAGGAACATGAAGAATAATACTATCGGGGATACCTCTGGGGTCCTGTCATAAGGAACATGAAGAATAATACTCTCGGGGATACCTCTGGGATCCTGTCATAAGGAACATGAAGAATAATACTCTCGGGGATACCTCTAGGAGCCTGTCATAGAGAACACGAAGACTAATACTCTCGGGGATACCTCTGGGATCCTGTCATAAGGAACATGAAGAATAATACTCTTGGGGATACCTCTAGGAGCCTGTCATAGAGAACACGAAGACTAATACTCTCGGGGATACCTCTGGGATCCTGTCATAAGGAACATGAAGAATAATACTCTCGGGATACCTCTGGGGTCCTGTCATAAGGAACATGAAGAATAATACTCTCGGGGATACCTCTGGGATCCTGTCATAAGGAACATGATGAATAATACTCTCGGGGATACCTCTGGGGTCCTGTCATAAGGAACATGAAGAATAATACTCTCGGGGATACCTTTAGGAGCCTGTCATAGAGAACACGAAGACTAATACTCTCGGGGATACCTCTGGGATCGTGTCATAAGGAACATGAAGAATAATACTCTCGGGGATACCTCTGGGATCTTGTCATAAGGAACATGAAGAATAATACTCTCGGGGATACCTCTAGGAGCCTGTCATAGAGAACACGAAGACTAATAATCTCGGGGATACCTCTGGGATCCTGTTATAAGGAACATGAAGAATAATACTCTCGGGAATACCTCTGGGGTCATGTCATAAGGAACATGAAGAATAATACTCTCGGGGATACCTCTAGGAGCCTGTCATAGAGAACACGAAGACTAATTCTCTCGGGGATACCTCTGGGATCCTGTCATAAGGATTATGAAGAATAATATTCTCGGGGATACCTCTAGGATCCTGTCATAGAGAACACGAAGACTAATACTCTCGGGGATACCTCTGGGATCCTGTCATAAGGAACATGAAGAATAATACTCTCGGGGATACCTCTGGGATCCTGTCATAAGGAACATGAAGAATAATACTCTCGGGGATACCTCTAGGAGCCTGTCATAGAGAACACGAAGACTAATACTCTCGGGGATACCTCTGGGATCCTGTCATAAGGAACATAAAGAATTTTACTATCGGGGATACCCCTGGGGTCCTGTCATAAGGAACATGAAGAATAATACTCTCGGGGATACCTCTGGGATCCTGTCATAAGGACAGACGACTAATACTTTCAGGGATACCTCTAAGATCCTGTCATAAGGATTACGAAGACTCTAATACTCTGGGCAACTCTGGGGTCCTGTCATAAGGAACACGAAGACCAATACTCTCTCGGGGATACCTCTGGGATCCTGTCATAAGGAACATGAAGAACTAATACTTCGGGATACCTCTAGAGATCCTGTCATAAGGAACACGAAGACTAATACTCTCGGGACCTCTGGGGTCCTGTCATAAGGAACACGAAGACCAATACTCTCGGGGATACTCTGGGGTCCTGTCATAAGGAACAGAAGACAATACTCTCGGGGATACCTCTGGGATCCTGTCATAAGGAACATGAGACTAATACTTCGGGATACCTCTAGGATCCTGTCATAAGATTACTAAGACTAATACTACTTCGGGGACCTCTGGGATCCTGTCATAAGGAACATGAAGAAAATACTCTCGGGGATACCTCTGGGTCCTGTCATAAGGAACATGAAGACAATATACTCTCGGGGATACCTCTGGGATCCTGTCATAAGGAACATGAGACTAATACTTTTCGGGATACCTCTGGGATCCTGTCATAAGGAACATGAAGATTAATACTCTCGGGGATACCTCTGGGGTCCTGTCATAAGGAACAGAGACTAATACTCTCTCGGGATACCTCTGGGATCCTGTCATAAGGAACATGAAGAATAATACTCTCGGGATACCTCTGGGGTCCTGTCATAAGGAACATGAAGAATAATACTCTCGGGGATACCTCTGGGATCCTGTCATAGAGAACATGAAGAATATACTCTCGGGATACCTCTGGGGTCCTGTCAAAGGAACATAAGACTAATACTCTCTCGGGGATACCTCTGGGATCTGTCATAAGGAACATGAAGAATAATACTTCGGGGATACCTCTGGGTCCTGTCATAAGGAACAGAAGACTAATACTCTCGGGATACCTCTGGATCCTGTCATAAGGAACACGAGACTAATACTTTCGGGATACCTCTAAGATCCTGTCATAAGGATACGAAGACCTAATACTCTGGGACCTCTGGGTCCTGTCATAAGGAACACGAAGACAATACTCTCGGGATACCTCTGGGATCCTGTCATAGAGAACACGAAGACTAATACTCTCGGGGATACCCAACGTCCTTAAGCAAAGTCAACAAGGTAGAGCCTCCGAACAGCTGTCCGTCACCAGCCAGGGTCTCGCACAACAACAAAAATAAACCCACAAAGAGTAAAGAACAAGTTCTTGGGTCTTTCAATGAGTGTTTCAGGTAAAATAATAAACATTAGAATATTATTTTCACTTTCGGTAACTAGTAATGCAGTTACATCCATAAAAGTGCGTAGTGATACCTTCTTCAAGTCAAAATAACGTTATCGCTCACAGCAAAATACGTTGACAAATTTTCACGTAGAGAACGAAACGCAGTAGTACATTCATGTTCTCAAATTTCTGAATATCTTGAATAAAAAAATAATAATTAAGGTGTCAAAAAAAATAGCCCTAAGAATGAGGAACGAAAATGTTACTTATTTCCAATTCTTTTTCCAATTGTCACAATAGAATAATTTCTTCAGCTTGTACCTTCAGTGCGGTAGGACTAAGTGATAGCAGGGCTCATGCCTAGTATAATTACCGACCTTTCTCCAACAAAACAAAATAACGACGAATAATCTCAAACCCGGTGTCCATTTCCTAGGATACACATGGTTTATTCTCTCAAACAGTGGGTTAACCACAGGGACAGTCGTGGTACGCGAGGTACAAAATAAATTAATAATCACATTATAGGCTCATTTTAACAATACAAATGGCCGCTTAAGTAGGTATAATAATCGACGACACAAAACTAAGCTCAACAATCACCCGTTTATAGCATTGCAGGCCTCAGTGTTTCTCATTGGAACAAGCTCTTCTTGCATGACAGTTGACCTATTTATTATTACATAAGTAACACCAGGGGTGTAAAAGTTCCTCAATGACAAAAAATCATTTAGATGACATATTGTTCCACAACAGTGTAACGTATGACCAGAAAATCCAAATAAACATGTGTGGGTGAAGACTCATAATATTTTTTCTCTCTTCACCGGCCTTGTTCTCCGAGAAGTTCCCTCCGCAAGTCCAAATCACGTGAATGAAAATCCTTCAAATTGAACTTGATCTTCCAAAATTCGTTCACTGACACAGGGGTTGTTCCTGGCGTTTGCAAGACCTTTGACTCGGTCAGGACATCTATGCCAAAGGCTACCCGTTTTCCTCCCTCATGACAACGTTAACCCACGCGATTTAGGAATCTGATTATTATTCTGGGATTTATGCGGGTGGGGACTGTAAGCGCTATTTTGAACCTCACCTCGGGACTGTTGTTGGGGTGTTTGGTTATTAACACGGTTATAAGGGCTCTCCCTTCCACTATAGTAGGGGTTGCTTCGGTCTTGGGGGTCCGGAATCCTTCGAGGTTGCCAATCACTTGCGCCTGGGTTCAAATTGCTTTGCAATGGCCCTCTATCTAGGTTTCTCTGGGAATTGTTGTCACCTCGGTCGTTGCGCTGGTAGCTGCTACTAGGACGTTGTTATGGGATGTAGTCGCCCTTCCTTTGTTCTTGGTTCTGATAACGTGAGGAGTTATTATCTCCTTGCCTACCCGGGTGGTTATGTCTGCGGTGCGGATTCCCTGGCGGAAGTTGTCCTTCTTGGTGGTAACCACCTGAGTGCGGTTGTACACCTGAATCCCAGGTTTCCCTATCATTCTCCTTTGAGTCTGACACGGAAGTGGACTGACGACTCCTCCTACGGTCATTCTCTAAAGTATCCAACCTCAGTAATCCGGCCCGGAACTCCTCCAAAGTAGCAAATTTATTGCCTACTAAAAGTTCCCTAAATCGCAGTGGCAGTTGTTGAATCACCATATGGATTATCTCCGTGTCCATAATCGGTGATTCAAAGTTGAGAAATTTAGCGTAAATCTCTGCTAAGTAGGTTTCCAAAGAACCTCCCTGCTCATAATACCTGGATGCGTGCATCTCAGCAGACCAGAACATCCCCAGGAACTTCGTTCTAAAATCCGTCCATCCGGTGATACTATCTTTGCACACCGACCACCATGGTATGGCGTTTCCCCCAAAAGAATTTCCAGCTAGCCTAACCTTCTCTTTTTCGGAGAGGTGGTGTCCGTCAAATAGTTCCTCAAATGCATTGAGGTGTTCCACCAGATTTTGATGAGTCCTACGGTCAAACTTGGGGATGCGCCCATCTAACGAACGCTCACCCAATAGTGATAGCAAAGGGGCGGTTACGGGGCTCATTGTAGTCTGACTTACTACTAACACCTGTCCCGTCAAGTCCTTAACCTGGTTGTGTATGTCATTGATAGCCTCAGTGTTTCCCTGTGTCAGTACCTCCAACCTAACTTGGGCTCGAACCAAGTCTTGGCTGTTGCTGTTAAGAGCGGTGAAATCTGACCTTAATACCTCAATGTTACGATCCTTCAGTAGTCGTTAGGTGTGTCCCTCCTGTCTTATGGAGCTCAGCCCTTCTTTTAGTAACTTCTCTGTAGTAGTCTGGCTGACGGTCAAGATCTTGTCAAGGTCAGTCTTAATGACCACTACCTGTTTAAACTAAGACAGACAGCGAGAGAACGTCTCCTTTGAAGAACGGGTCATGGCGTGGACCTCTTCCATGGTCTTTTCTCGTTCGGTCATCATTTCTTTCCGGAAAGTGCTCTCCGGGTTCCTTATTAGAGTATTCATCTGAACTTTGGTGTTGATAGTCAGGGTCATCCGTTCCTCCAATATAATCTGACCAGACACCAACTCCTTCAATTGCTCTTGGCTCGTGGTAAAATCCTCCCTGAGCTGCCATTGACCCTCGGCCAGTACTATAAGTGGGGAAGAGAAATCTTTCTTCAGCTCTTCCCTAAATTGAGCTTGTCCAGCTACCATCTCTTCCCTAAATTGAGCTTGTCCAGCTGCCATCTCTTTCTGTTGACTTTGGACTGAGACTATCTTACTCTCCAGTCGGTCAAACATCTCTTGCATCCCCTTCATGAAGTCCGTAGAGAGTAGCATAGGTGTGGACACTGGGGTCACTCTGTATTTCAGTAGTGGGGATGTCAAACGTGGTAGTGATGTTGGGTTGTCACCCATTTCGTTAGTCATGGTGATGGTGGACATGTCACGTGAGTCGTAGTCGTCTGAAACAGTATCTATTTCAAGGTCAGGAGTAATGAACACGTCACTAGTGCTAAAAGGAAAATATCTTTCACCAGCCCTCTCAACCACATCTTCCTGCGGGTCTATCTCCACTCTTGTTGCTTCTAACCCGGAATGCATGCTAACACAACTGCGATGGTAGTAACCTCCCTTATCATCCCACAATAAACCAAACACACTACCCCAGATTATCTGAACAAAACAAAACAAAAAAAACCCACAAAAATATCTCCTCACCACGCATCGAGCCCCACGTTGTAAGCGCCAACTGTAACCTTATAGGGGGGGTAGTATATAAAACCTCACTCCCTCAACGACCAACTCAGTCGGTAGAACACCTAAATAAATACTGAGACTCTAACCTCTCGAGGTATCCGCGGTGATGTAGCAAGGAAGGATATTTTTGTGGCTTTAATGTGGGCCAGTAGCGATAGACATAATTACCAAGTAAACCTACCCTCTGATATGGATCCACGGTAATCCTGTAGCTCGTCGCGAAGTTCTAAATACTAGTGAAATAAAAGGGTGGGCGCCTGTGAGTTGAGTGATACAAATTAAATGACTCTTATTATGAGCTTGAAAAGGGACCAACAATTTCACCAGAAAGGTGGAACATAAATGTAACAAAATAGAAGTAAAGAAAAGAAAAAGTCATATGGTAAGTATAGTGAAATTTTAAATATCTAAGACTCAAATACTCAAAGAGTGTGTATATATATATATATATATATAAATTGTGGCAGTTGTAATTTTAAAAGAAAGTCCTACCTATCCGGTACCAGAATAATTTATAAATCTAAGCCGTGAAACATTGGGCATAAGAGCCTTTAAGTAAAATAACCTATATTAATTGGCGGTAGCTGCGAATTAGTGGTCTTGAACTGTCAATAATAATATTAAAACATCTCACTCGTTTTCCTGTAGTATTTGAGGTGGTGATGTCAAACACAAGTTGCATACCATTCTCTGACCATGGCTGCAGCACTCACACTTCTAGATCTTCAAAATGAACCAAGCCGCTCATTCATCTCACGAATCTTCCCGTTTCAGAGAAAATTGAGGTCCAGTCCTCGACTCCAACCGGCGCTCGCTGATGGAACGGAAAACTTCGTACCTCAAATTCAATCCTTTGTATTTAAACTCACATTTATTTCATATCTCAAAACCAGTGCGTCAATTTTTTTTATGAGTCCTTCTCCCTTATAGCTTCTAACAATGATTGCCATGGTAAACAAAACAAACAAAAAAACATAGAGGTTGCAAAACTATAGAGGTTTATAGAGAGGATGGATGCTTAGTTATTCCAAGCTGTCATCAGGGGATGCAACATAGGCAAACGAATTGTAATGTCCCACCAACTTCATGAACACATGAATTAGAACGGGATATTGTTTACAACTTGCACAATTTCATCAAGAGTGAGAAAAACATTGATCTACCATTTCGTACTTGGGAGCTATATGAGTACTCTAATGTTCCTAATTCTACTCAGTATGACTAGACTGTAATAACATCCTTTCTTCTGGAAAAATCTCGGTATGTAATCTTTGCTCTACAGACCGGCCGAAACAATATGCAGCTACATATAATCATTTTTGATCATTGTCGTTTACGATCAGCTAAACTTTATTTGAATTAAGTGATGTACCCTTACGAAGATATTAACTTGGTTTTTGATCAAGATTTATTCCCATATCATATAATGAATATGCTAACTTTCAAATTTCATACTATGGAACGAGTACACGTTTACCATTACTCAATCCATCAGATTTCAAGTCTCTTGACCCCCTCTCCCTCCCCATCATTGTGCTCGACCACTCGACAGGAAGATACTCTCAAGAATGTTATGATAACATGTCTAATAGCGTTCGAGCCTGAGGAAAATATTACTATAGATACCAAAGCTTTTTGTTTAATTATTCACGACCAAGTCGTTCGCTACAACCCTTCCAACAGTGACGTCACCAAGCTAACTTCATAACTATTCTTCAGCACAATTGTACTACATCTTTTACGAATTGAAGGATTTCGGCAGTCCCTCAATCTTAAAACCAGTCGTTGAATAGGAAAGTGTTTCACTTATTCTGGAATGTACATAATAAAATGTCAGTCTTCTCCATGAACGGATTTGAAGTAGTAAGATCTATAGGTCGGTTTATTCGGTAATTGAGTACGAGTGCTGTACGAAACGATACTAGATCGACTATTCCTGATCTTTTTGACATAATTTCTCTGATTGATGAGTATGTAGATTACATAGAATTTGATCAACTTTTATGCCCCCATTGTCAAGACGAAGCGGATACCAGTCTTCTTACTTTTGAAGAACCCGAGAATACGCTTGGTGATCAAGGCAAAGCTGTTTAACCTAACCATCTATTTCAGACGACTGTTGAGCAAGTTAGCCCTGCATCATCTAAACGTCAGGCTAAACGTATACCTGTTAAGAAGAAACTCTAGCATAATGATACTCGTACTATTATTATACTTTGAAGGCTTACAGCATGTGGATCTTCCTTAACTTTTTATTGTTAAACGAATGAATATGATGCCAAGCACATCTCTAACAATAACTTCATCTTTAAAACCTCCATACAAATTCGATAATCTGATATCTCCAAACTGTGTATCAAGACTGATGGCTAAAAACTAATAGTTTAAGGATATGGAGTATGACTCTAAAACTAACCTATTGCACACATTTACCTGCTCGACCAGTTTTGTATATTTTAATGGTGAGGACAAAACTTTATTGGTTAAATCTTTAAGTTTTCATACGTTTATCGTGAAAAATATACAGAATGAAGTTTTCAAAATAATTAACTACCCATGTTTAAATAACGCATAATATATGAAGGATTGGTATGAAAGTCGTTTCGATTCACGTGAGGTAGATAAACCCTGCGTAAGTAACGATAAATGTTGTGAAACATGTCTTAATGATAAAGAGGTAGACCGAATCTGTTGTCAGTCTCAAACTGATTAAATTTGCTTTAATTTAACAACAATCCTTTTTTGATCGTTAACCAGTTTAAGAATTTTTATCTATTTGTATTTAATGAATTGAATATTTTATAGTTTTTAGGTGTACTATTTTTTTTAATAATATTCAAACAGCTACCATAGTTAATTTAGGTTTAAGAATGATGTAAATAGTTTTAGGTGTAAGATTTGTAATAATGTTCAAACAGCTAATGTAGCTCAGTTAGGTTTCAGAATGTAAATAATTTTTAGGTGTAGGATTTTTAATAATGTTCAAACAGCTACTGTAGCTCAGGTTTCAAAATGTTGTAAATAATTTTTAGGTGTAGGACTTTAAATAATGTTTAAACAGCTAATGTAGCTCAGTTAGGTTTCACGAAAAGGAGATAGAGCCAATGTTAAATGTCTCGGATTCGATAGTCATGATTCATAGATCAATGAAGATAATATTGTATAAGTTTTTTGTATACATTAAAAAAAAGCTTGTATGGTTATTAGTCCATTCTCCACCTAATTTAGTAAAAGAATAATCAGACATTTAAGGGTAGACTTTCGATGTATAACCTTAAGATGGGTAGGTCAAAGAGCCGAGTCTAAGATGCTCGTAATTTAGATGATAGAATCTTCATGAGGCACTATTTAAAAGGTACCTTTTCGCTGACAGAGTGTACTGCATCTGGAGATATCTGATAAAAGGTAACATTGAAGCGTAACTATTGTACGTCAACCAATGTCCAGAGATTTTAGAGATGTCTCGATAAGTGATTCGTAAGACTTGGCCACATTTCTGAGGAGTTGGTTGAAGGTGATGTTTTCCAACCGGGACTTCCCCGCTAATGCATGACCCGTCGATGTGTGACAGTATTTAAGACTACATTTGCTACTTGCATGATGGGTTGGACATCTTGGATTCTATAACATGTCATGTTTGTTTATAAAGTACACATTCTTTAGGACTTAGTTTTTAAAATGGATATGCAGATAGATTATAGCTAACTAGACCTAAAGAATGTTTAGCTTCAAGATATCTAGGTCAAAAATGGTTAGGCTGCTAGGTAGGGTAGGTTTAAAGTGAACTGCTATTTGACAAAAACATTATAGCTTACGATGAGCTCAAGACAGTTATAACAGAAATCACTTATTAGAGTATCATTTAGAGTTTTTTTTGTTTAGAAAGTATCCCCATTTCAGATTATCAATGCGAAAGTTAAAGGATGAATGGTCTCAACGTTTAAGGTGACGGGTGAAGAATGATGCATAAGTATTTTGTACCGTTTCAAACTGTTTCGTACCATTTAAAACAGTTTCAGAATCTTTTGAGGAATGGGTATTAAGTAAGAAGGACAGATCGCTTAAGGCACAAGATCTAAGCCATCAATATCAAGAATTGGGTGGTAAGATGAAGGATATATCGTTTAAGATAAAATATTTAAGCTGTCAGGTTTTAAGGACTGGCTGGTAAGCGGGGTGGAGGATAGGATTGGAGCTGGATGGGATCAACACGGTCAGGACTACTTCTTGCTTAGGAAGGCATATGGTTCAAAGGATGTAATAGTACAGGATGGGGACTGGCAACTGTGCAGCTGAAGGTTGGGGTAGAAGACTTGGAGGAGGGTAGAGGAGCGATTGGCGGGCATGGTAAGAGAAGGCGGGGAGGATAGGCGCTAATAGTACTGGATGGAGGTTGGAATCGTGAAGAAGAGAAAGAAGGGGGCTGAAGAGGGCTTCAGGGAAGTGTTGAGAGGAAGTGGACTTGGGGGCAGCAAGGAGAGGGTTGGAGGGGGATGCAAGGGGAAGGATGACGGACATAAGGTACCCTTGTGTAATTGAAAGCCCATGGGCAAAGGTGGACTCAACTCTTATATATACGTCTTATGGGGCAAAAGTGAATGCACTTAAGCTCTTTTCTGTGTAATAGAAAACCCCTTTCTAACTACTTATATTGTTAATATTATTACCTGAGGGCTTCAGTTTGTCTAAGTATGGACTATTATAAATCTTACGTAATAGGCGTGGTTGAGAAATTCCTAATTTTGGCCCTGCTACTCAATATCCATGGAAAATAGGCACTATTATCTGAGTATGTGAGCTGTGAATGGCCTTTCAGTAAAATATATCTCTTTCACATTTAAGTTGGTTGCTTGCGAGGAATATACGTTTCAAGTAAATATACTTTTGGGAATAAGTTTATATCTTTGATACCATTAGTTTATATTTCCCAGAGACTTAGCTGTTTTTAAATCTTATATTGCTAGACTGTAATAATTAATGAATTTGTTTATGAATATTGTCATTTCTATCGTACCATTCAATGGTAGAAAATTTAAATTTAGGAATAAGGTAGAGGTACGATTCCAGATAACCAAATAAATTTTAACATTTGAGATTCATAAGAGGGAGCTAGAGAAATGAGGTAAAAACGCAGTGACGGGGGTAAAATTTTCAAAACTATAAGAATAAACTAGGCCTACTTCTCACAGTGTTAAACGATTGACATTTGTCAGGGAGGTATAAGGACCACCACAATACTTTATAAATTCTTTGCTACCCACCCCTTTCTCCATTACACACAAATAATAGGCAGAGGTAGTAACAGGAGAGTTAAATTTTATTTAACAAAAAAATAACAAAGTACAACTCAATGAGTGAGTGAGTGAGACATTTACGCGTTAGGTGCTGAACCAAAAAGTAACCCAAGCAAGGGGTACAGTACAGCCCAAAGGCCGAACAAAGCGTAGGAAACCACCAACGCCGGAGAGGCATGTAAACAACATTTGCAATAAGTGGCCCGATTCTCCAAACGCTCAAAATGGCGTTTCATAATATGTAATGATTTTAGAACTGTAACGGGCTAAACTGCTTTAGCCCCGTTCAAAAGTAGCGAATGAAAAAGAACGTATATTCTGTTAGTGCCTGCATATTATCAAAAGTAACAATAACAAACTAATGTTAAATGCCTCGCCCATAATATATGTCTCTGTTTACATACCTATTGCGCCGAGTCAACCTCAGAGTTCGGTGCCCCAGCTATTAACACAACACAGAGAAAGAAAGTGAGGAGAGCTCCGCTTTCGACCACGAGTTCAAACCGACTAACTGCTTCATGGCGGCCGACGACCGGCGCGACTCGACCTTCTAGAAGCTTCGGGAAGATCCCCCTTAGCCTCCTAGAAGCTCCGGGAAGACCCCCCTTCCCTTCTTCGCACCAATTCACCACGTGGGCTCTGCCTACTATATATTCGCCTGCTTGCTTGAAGAATGGCAGAACACGTCAGAAGACGATTGGGAAACTTCCACCACGCTAACAGGCCACGCGTTTGCATCTGGTTTACGTAAACTACATAATCTACATCAGACCTGCGGTCAAGGGAAATGGGTCCCTTGGACAGGAGGAAGTCGCAGGACCAACCTAATTCAAGGGCTTGATCTCTTGAGTAAACTCCAAGTTAAAAAACTCAACTGTTAGGTTTAGTCTTTGTCCTCGCAGGATAGTTAGTATAATTATTCATTAGAGATAGAGATGAGGAATATAACGTGTCTATTCTGAGACGCGGTTATGATATCATTGTATGACTAGTTATATAGGATATGCTGAGAGTGGACTCTCCCTTATTAGGAAAGCAAGGTACTTATACACTTGCGGTGTAGCGCGCCTCTCGCGCCTTAGAGACTGGTCCTTTATGGCCAGGCTCACGTTGGGATGATTAATCCCACGGCACGTACTATGTGACCATAGGTGCCTTATTGTGGTAGCTTGCAAGGCAGGCGATTATTCTTGTTATATGGAGGCCGGAGATTCAAACCTAATTGGGTTCACATATCATGGCCTATATTTTAGTTGGGTAGTTAACCAGTGGGTCGCATGTTCTATCCATGATTGGCCCGTGGTTGATTCTTAAAATTAACTTTGTAACACTCTTTAAGAGTACACTGCACGTGAGCCGCCTTTGCCCCTCTGGCGTGGCTGTCATTAGTTTCTTATTTAAGAAAGGTTGTACTGGTCACCCTTCAGGTGCTCAACCAGTGGGATGCGTCCCTTCTGGACTATCCCGTTTGTGTTATATATCCAAGTACGTTGTTTTTACCCTGTGTAAAGGTTGTAGCTGTTGTGCAGGGCTTTCTAATATAACAGAACTAGAACTTGCCTGATGTACGAGCTAACCTTGCCTACGCGGCCAACTTACCTAGTTTATAGTATTGTTTATTACGTAGCTTTGTAGTCTGCATTGTTATCTCGGCGCCTCCCACCCCCAGTTGGCCTAGGCTCAGGCAACGCTGCCACTTATCATAGTAAGTTATATATGACAAAGTACTTGCAGAGATTTAGTGCTATATGTTTATATGTCCTTTGATCTTGTATATTATATCATTAAACTGCATTAACTCCAACCTTCTCTTGTTCTCATCATTTGTATTTACTCGCCTTTTTGTGCACCCGGGAACTACCTGGGTTGGTGTTCTTGAACTAAACTAACCTATAAGAACCCTCCACAAAGAACCCCCGCGGTGCACAACAATTGACCTTCATGATAATATTAATTTGACCTCTCGTAAATATAAGTTGAGAACCTCAAAACAAACCCTAGCGCATATGACAAATTGGAAAAGAGTAAAGGATCCAAAGTTGCCGATGTTGACAACCCTAATTTCCCCAACAATTTTATAGGAGGATCTCTAAACATGCATATTTTAATAGTAAGACCCAAACATTTATGCCTATGTAAGAATGGCGCTTGCCGACTCGCGGCCCCACCTTTTAGTAACAATTAATACAAGGTACCCAACAATAATAAACTATCTCAAACAAGAATAACAACTTGGCGGCTCGCGGCCTTACCTTTAAATAACAATTAATACAAGGTATCTAACAATACCAAACTATCTCAATTTTAAATAGCATAGCTCAAAAGAAGCGTAAAAAAAATATGAATTTCATAGCTGCCACCAAGATGGCGGTGATCAGATCTCGAAACATATCCGTGAGGTGGATTTAGTAAATTTAAAGTTTATGACCACAATCCCACAATGTCTTCCACTAAATACCATATGACAAGCAAAGTTTTTTGGGCTGGTCATCCATGTTTCATGCCTTAAGGGCAAATACTAACATTTGGCCATCATGAAGTGACAATAAAAAATATACATATAAAATATATAAGTCTAGAACGATAATTTTGAAAGATAAAGATTTAGTGAATTTAGAACAAATTAGCAAGCCTATAAAATAATCAGGTTTCTCACCTTGAAGTCAGAGCGTAATGTGTGCCCATACCAAGCACTCCAACCATGATATATCCTATAGAAGTGCCATGTGCTCTAGAGCCACAGGAACAAAGAGAGAGGGAAAGGGTTAAGGGGTAGAAAGGTTCTAGAACATGCTCAACTGATCCACACTCCTTCAAACTTGCGCTCAACCATAGTTCACAGAATTTCCGAACACGCTCAGGTGGCGTGCATTGAGTTCGCGCAAACTGCAGTTTATTTGTCTTGGGCGTGGAACAGCTGACAGGGCTGGAAGCGAACCTCTGTCCTCGAGTCAGTACAATGTTGATAGTGCTGCGGTGTGTATGATGAGTCGTGATCGTGTCGGGACAGGTCAACAGGGGCCGGATCGGTGAGTTAAATAAACTCTTCGTATTCATGTTGTAACAAGGTAACATCTTAATTCTTAAATTTTAAAACGATGGAGTGGAAAATGTGGAGGGCAGATTCCCTGAAAATTTCCAAAGCTAATAAATTTTTTTTTTTGAGGGGGTAGAAAATTGAAACTCTGCATGTATGTTAATAGACCTTACCATATATCACAATTACGTCCAAACATTATGAAATTTCAATAACCAATGTAGAACCTTAGTATCGATGTGATTAAGTTGAAATTTGGTAGGCACTTAGACCATATAAGATAACAAAATAAATCTTAAAAATTTCAAATTGGGAAAGTGAGAACTGAAGAGAGGGAGGAGTAAACTGACATATTTCCAAACGAATTATAAAATCTATTATTTGACATGGAATACGTGGTAAGAGGACCACTTCACATAATCATAAACGTTGGAAAGTTTTGAATTTAAAAATCATGTTATGAGAATTGATGGGGAGGGGGTGGATAGAGGAGGTGAGTGTGGCACCCTAATAATTACCTAGACTGATAAAAAAAACTTTTTAAAATGTTGGAAAACCTTAACTTTGTAAAGGCAGACGAAAAAATGTTTAAAAATAAATGAATACAAAAACTTAAGAATATCTTAAAGTGGATCCACTAGTATTGCGAATACATAGCTAAAATTTTAAGGCTAGACTAGAGCCAATCTAAAATCGACATAACAATAATTTAAATAAACAAATTATGGTGGCATAACTTGAGGACCATTATTCTCTTTAGAAGATCATGATATTCAATGTTTCTGTAATAAAGCCTATTATTTTATACTCTTTGGTGAAATTTTTTTTCAACATGTTTCTGTAACAATGTTTATCACTTTGTTTCACTTATATCATAATCATACTTAGGTAAAGATTGCATTGTAAATGGATTGTGTTCGTTTGTGCACTCAATATGTGTACTAGATAATATTTTCTTTATATGTATTTTTTTAAATGTATTAATTAATATAATTGCTTTCTGATTGCCATTGTTAGCTCCATGGTACTACTTATGTGTATATTTGTAGTACATTACGCTATCCCAGGATTGTTGTACACGAAGGAACTATCAAAATGATGGCAGCCGGGTGTTTAACATCCTAACCTAATTTGATATAGTTTGATGCGGCTTACCATTGCAACAAACGGGTGAAACTACTAGTATTTTATAGCCGAGATTACAGATCTACTCTACATATCCATACAATTTTGATTCGATAGAATTTAATTTATTAACTAGTTTACTAGTTTGGACTATGCAGTTTTCTGTATGTATTTACACTTTGTTTATCCTGAAAAGTAGATTAGCTTGACGTACTACATTAACGCAACTTATAAAATAGTGTCATACTGTAATCACATAAATAATTAACATTGAAACAATGACTAGCATTTTAATTAGGGAAATAATTTGGATCTCTAAACAATCAATATGATTGTGATGAAAATAATTATTTGCGTACATTCCAAAGCGGTAGTGAGGCGCAGTTACGGAAAAATTATGATTATTTGAAACTGGTCCAAATTCATTAATTGCATTAATATATATATAAAACCATTCTTGCCGTATTAAAAATTCCTTTAATCTAAACTTTAACCACAAAATAAACTTATTTTTAGTTACATTTATTTAAAAATTGGAAGCAGTGATCTTTAATATATAAGAATTTAAATATTTTCTTTCTTTAGACATGATATTTATTTTGGTTGAAATATTAATAAAATTGCTTCTATGAGATATAATTTTTTAATTGAGAATTATTAACGTTGGTATTATCTCAGGTAGGGTTTGTTAATATTAAAAAAAGTGTTTTCACTATTCTTAATATAAATAAATCCCATATAGTTGCAGATAGATACGATGATTTTCCTTTACATTTATTGCCATACTTTTGAATAATTTCTTTAAAACACGGATCATATTCACTGAATAACTCTAGGATACCTAAATAATTTCCATTCAGCTGAGAAACAATTGTTTCGTTTTCTTCACGAAATGCTATGCTTCCAGATGCTAAACATTTTAAAACAGAAACTATTCTTCGCAGTACTTGAGCCCAATATATTTGTTCATTGTGGAATGGTCTCACTAAATCGGTATCAACGGGTACTGGAATTTGCTGTCGGCTGATGTATGAAGTTACATGAAGTTACATGAAGTTTCCAGTGCTCAGTTCCATTTTCATGTTCAGACAACCGGTGGTTCAAATGTTTCCAGTCCAGACAAGCAAACAACTGTTCAGTGTCAGAGTAATATATTTTGCCACTTGATGGGGAATAAACTAACCACTCGCGATTGACAGTCTCACCATTGTGCATTTTTCGAAAAAAATATTCCTTGCTCTGTTTTTTTCACTGTGTAAGAACGTGTGGAGTTTCTGAAGTTTGAATCTTTGTTTTAACATGTTATTATCGAGCCGGATCATTTATTGGCCCCCAAAGACCCGGATCATAGGAAAAAGTATTATTTGGTTCCACGGCAACTGGTATTTCTGTTTTTTTTTTCCCTTATACTATTATAATTTTATCTCTGGAGGGACAAGACGAATCCAAAGGAGCTTCAATCTCTGTAGTTTGTGCCTATGGTTCATCATTAGATTTGCTAACTTCTATATAAGTGTGTATTTCCGCACTGTGATTCTCTTCTATGTTTTCAGCACCAACAGTAGAATTAATAACATTTACACTTTTACATGCACTCATACCATTTTCTTGTTTCATAAATTAATAATTAGTCAATTATGGTAACAGAGCAGATTGCTTCTGAAACGGTTTAACTTTTTCCTTTTACTAGAAACATACTCAAAACTACGCTTCATTATTAAATTATATTTACTAAAGAGAGAAATTGAAAATCTGATTTTTTTTATTATAGCCTTAATACTAATCATAGTTACACTGTAATATCTCGAGATACTTAATTACATGTATGGTTAAAACAGAACAAATTATTTGTAATTCAGCTAGATTTTCTAAAGTGGTACTTTACTAAATGACCGACACATTCTGTCAGCCCTACTGCCCTAGATATCATGAAGATACCAAGTCAGCGGGTCTAGAAGAAAATACAGATCAAAATGGTGGTGTTATTTCTCCCTCCACCCTTCCTACTGCTGACTGCCTTGTCCCTAATACACGCTTTCAGCTGTGACATTGGAATATTCCAAGTGCCTGTAACCCCCGTCTCATATTATTCTCACCTGTCTAGAGCAGTCCTTTACCTCAGAATAGTTATAGTTATATTGTTTCATTGCCTCCCGATCTAAAAATGAAATGTTTTATTTTCTATTGTCCAATGTGCTAATTTATAAATATTTATTTGAGTTTCTGTTTAATATTTCCTCTCTCTCTCCCAATAAAGTGAAAACCTGGGCCAGGGCCTCTTAGCCCCCCCCCCCCCACTTTAAACAGCACTGGCCTACACTATAAACCATGTGTGCTCCAACCCTCACCCTCTTCCCTCCTTAAGGTTTTTAAGAATATCTCCATACTTTAATGTCTACCACTTAAGAGATGCCGGATTTGATTTATAACATAGTGGAAGCATTGCAAGTTTAAATTCTGAGTCAGGAGTTCCAAGTTTGATTCCAAGCACGGCCTAAAATAAAAACCATAACATATGTTGATACTGTGGTAAGGGTCCCAGACTAGAATATAGGTGCATGGATCAACCCACTCACTGACTGACATCTATACGTGTCCCAGGCCCACTCACTGACCTCTATATTAGTTGCAAGCCCACATGCTGATCTATATACGTGTTGCAGGCCATGTAGGGTGTAAATCATGTAAAGTTGACACCTACACAATTAGGCTATGTAAAAATACGAAGTTATAATAATTATATTGGCAAAATCCAAAGAAGAGTATTAGATTTGAAATATTTAATAATAATAATAATAATATCCTTAAAAACCTACTTTTAGCTACTGGATTGACTTGGATATGATCCACGTGCTCTCAATAGAAAATACTACAAAGAATTTTAATAATACAAATCTGCATAAAAATACTAAACTTACAATAGTGGAATCCAAAGAAGATAAATAAAGCTGATACATTCAGGAATAATATGCTTCAAGACTCACCGTGACTGGATGGGATTGGATACCACCAACATGCCTTCTAGCCAAATATTCAACAAGTATGGCGACAGGGTGCTTCCTAAACACATCCGCTCGCTACAACACCTGACATGAAAAATAACTCAACTATGTTAGGCTCGCTCCTACGACCCTCGAGCGCCACTGTTGTGGTGGCGATTCTTCGAACCTCCGCTTTACCTCACCCCTCAAGCCCAAGTACCTCCTATCACTACCTGTTGTGGTCAGAGAAAGGGTATAAAATAAGTGACTCTCGGATTCACGTCATAGCATTTTATCACATCGCATCGTCGAAGAAGGAACATCTGCTTCTTTACTCTACGAAATAACTGGTGGCTATGGAGTATTGGGCGTGGTTCTCACCGCCATGCCACTGATTAAAAACCTCTCTTCACGAAGGAGCCGGTGGCCATGGAGTGTTGGACGTGGTTCTCAACGCCATGCCACTGATTAAAAACCTCTCTTCACGAAGGAGCCGGTGGCCATGGAGTGTTGGACGTGGTTCTCAACGCCGCGCCGCCAAGGAATATCCTCTCCGGTTTCCTAAGTATAGAGGCGACGTTAATAAGTCCATCTAACGTATTGTTTAGTCGAAAGATTATAAATTGTTTATTTAATAAGTCCATCTGACTTATTGTTTATTTCAGACTTAGTATTGTCGAGGCGACTATTATGTTTATTTTGACTTGTTTCAATCAGCGTGACTAGATTTTGGTTTTGTGTTCTTCCAACTCCGTTGGTGTAGTCACAGTAACTCTAGTGTTGCTCAAGTACCTCAGACGTGCTATATTGGTCCAAGAGGCCGTGTTTTTCCTATATCAATATGATATAGCTTCGATATAGGAGCCTTGAGCTACAGATGTAATAAGGACTACGTCCAAATGGTTTCTATTCTCAACGAGCACTAATATTTCTTTTTGAGTCCTTAAGGCTACACACTTGTTATGGCTACAACCAGGTTGTCTATCCTTTTTCTAGGACCTAGTTGGGTCAATGTGCTCAATGTATTCAATTACTATTGTTGCCACTCTTCGCGTGTGGTATTGGTTTGGGTGGGTAAAACTGGGAACTCCGCTTGTTTCCATATGGGGTCCGCGTAGATAATACCTTTTTTCTTTCTTTGCACGTTTTTGGCACCTATTGGCTGAGTATTAGTGTTGTACCCAGGGAGTGGGTCAATAAATACATGTACAATTGAATGCTCTGGCAGTACCAATAGGGAATGGACTTGCCATAGTATTATTGTGTGTAGACACTTGTATGTTAGCCATCTACCATTGTAATCAAATAACATTTCTATTGCTATTCATTATACTATGTCTCTTAAAGAATTTTCTTAATTCCCAATCAAGCAAGCTAGATTAAATTATAAATGTGTTAACAATACTATATTTATATCATTTTCCAGTTAACGTTTGTTTATAATTACCTCACTGGTTTTCTTTTAGAATCACCTGACCGTAGCCTGGAGTCAGTCCAGCTGTTTTGTTATTGAACATTGCTCTTCAAGCCTACTGCATTTGATCTTGCCCGTGTTGTGGCAAGACAATATTCATCTGGAACTTCTATCTAATGATTTATTACAATATATATACAAAAAAAAAATTCTTTTATATTTCTGTTATAATAAATCAATTATTGTTATTCTAATCATTTTATCAATCTGGTTAAAATAATGCCCTTGTTTATCTGTGAAGATGGTGCAATAATGACCTCAATACGTGTTGCAGGCCCACATACTGACCTCTATACGTGTTGCAGGCCCACATACTGACCTCTATACGTGTTGCAGGCCCACATACTGACCTCTATACGTGTTGCAAGCCCACATACTGACCTCTATATGTGTTGCAAGCCCACATACTGACCTCTTACGTGTTGCAAGCCCACATACTGACCTCTATATGTGTTGCAAGCCCACATACTGACCTCTATACGTGTTGCAAGCCCACATACGACCTCTATACGTGTTGCAGGCCCACATACTGACCTATATACGTGTTGCAAGCCCACATACTGACCTCTATACGTGTTGCAAGCCCACATACTGACCTATATACGTGTTGCAAGCCCACATACTGACCTCTATACGTAATGCAAGCCCACATACTGACCTCTATACGTGTTGCAGGCCCACATACTGACCTATATACGTGTTGCAAGCCCACATACTGACCTATATACGTGTTGCAGGCCCACATACTGACCTCTATACGTGTAGCAGGCCCACATACTGACCTATATACGTGTTGCAAGCCCACATACTGACCTCTATACGTGTTACAGGCCCACATACTGACCTCAATACGTGTTGCAGGCCCACATACTGACCTATATACGTGTTGCAAGCCCACATACTGACCTCTATACGTGTTGCAAGCCCACATACTGACCTATATACGTGTTGCAGGCCCACATACTGACCTCTATACGTGTTGCAGGCCCACATACTGACCTCTATACGTGTTGCAAGCCCACATACTGACCTATATACGTGTTGCAGGCCCACATACTGACCTATATACGTGTTGCAAGCCCACATACTGACCTCTATACGTGTTGCAGACCCACATACTGACCTCTATACGTGTTGCAGGCCCACATACTGACCTCTATACGTGTTGCAGGCCCACATACTGACCTCTATACGTGTTGCAGGCCCACATACTGACCTCTATACGTGTTGCAGGCCCACATACTGACCTCTATACGTGTTGCAGGCCCACATACTGACCTCTATACGTGTTGCAAGCCCACATACTGACCTCTATACGTGTTGCAAGCCCACATACTGACCTCTATACGTGTTGCAGGCCCAAACGACCATCTAACGTGTTGAAAACACATACTGCCTCTTACGTGTGCAAGCCCATACTGACCCTATGAGTGTTGCAGCACTATGACTCTATACGTGGTGCAAGGCACATACTGGACCTAATATACGTGTTGCAAGTCCCAATCTGAACTCTATATGTTTGCAAGCCACATACTGACTCTTAGTGTTGCAAAGCCATACTGACTTATCGTGTTAAAACACATTCTGACTTATATTGTCAGGCCACATTATGACTTTAGTGTTGCAAGCACTTGACTCTATACGGTTGCAGCCAGCATTTGACTTTTGTGTTCAAGCCACATACTGACCCTATAGTGTTGCAAGCCACATACTGACCTCTATGTGTTGCAAGTCCACATTCATGACCTCTATATTTGTGAAACCCATATGACCTCTATGTGTTGCAGCCATATATGACTTATAGTGTTGCTAGCCACATACTGACCTTATATGTGTTGAAGCCCATTGACCTCAAGTGTTGAAAAAACCCAATACTGACCTCTATACGTTGCAGGCCACTACTGACTCTATTTTGAAAGCCCATTATGACTACTATACGTGTTCAGGCCACATACTGACCTCAGTTGTTGCAAGCCATTTTACTGGACCTCTATCGTGGTTGCAAGCCAATTACTGCACTCTATACGTGTTGCAGCCACTACTGACTCTACGTGTTGCGCCATACTGGACCTTATACGTGTTGAACACATAGACCTCTTACGGGCAACCCACTACTGACCTCTATACGTGTTGCAGCCCACATACTGACCTCTATAGTGTTGAGGCCACTTACTGACCTTATACGTTTGCAGCCACATACTGACCTCTATACGTGTTGCAAGCCCAATCTACTTATAGTGTTGCAAGCCCCATTGACTTTATACGTGTTGCAAGCCACATTACTGACCTTATACGTGTGCGGGCCCAATAGACCTATAGTGTTGCAGCCCACTATTTGACACTTTACGTGTTGCAAGCCAATACTGACCTATACGTGTCAAGCCCACATAATGACCTCTATACGTGTTCAAGCCACATACTGACTCTATACGTGTTGCAAGCCACTACTGACTCTATCGTTTTGAAAACCCACATATGACTCTATAGTGTTGAAGCCATATGACCTATACGTGTTGCAAGCCCACATACTGACCTCTATATGTTGCACCATCATACTGACCTCTATACGTGTTGAAATACCCACATACTGGCTCTTTCGTTTGAGGCCCACATACTGACCTAGCGTGTTGCAAGCCCACAATGACTCTTAGTGTTGCAAGCCATATGACCTCTATAGTGTTGCAAGCCCATACTGACTCTATATTTTGAAAACCATACTGCCTTATACGTGTTGCAGGCACATAGACTATATACGTGTGCAAGCCACTTCTGACTCTATATGTGTTGCAGCCACATATGACCTATATAGTGTTGCAAGCAATAGAACCTCTATATTTGCAAGCCTATACTGACTCTATACTGTTTTCAAGCATTATGACTATACGTGTTCAAGCACATATGACCCTATGTGTTGCAGCCACTACTGACCTTATAGTGTTGCAGGCCAAAAATGACCTCTATACGTGTTGCAAGCCCACATACTGACCTCTATACGTGTTGCAGGCCCACATACTGACCTCTATACGTGTTGCAGGCCCACATACTGACCTTATACGTGTTGCAAGCCCACATACTGACCTTATACGTGTTGCAGAGCCCACATACTGACCTCTATACGTGTTGCAGGCCCACATACTGACCTTATACGTGTTGAACCACATACTGACCTCTTACGTGTTGCAGGCCACATATGACTATATACGTGCCTTGCAAGCACATATGACCTCTATATCTATATATCTTTTATTCTTATATAGTGTTTTCCATACATCCATTAAATTCAACTCAATGGAGAGAAAATGTTGTAAAAGTTATTTGGAATCTTTTTATCTGGATTATTATTTAATTTACTAAGTTAATTATATTAAAAGTTAATTAATGAATTTGGAATTTAAATATTTATAAAGAAAATTTTGGGATACGTGTTTCGAAATTGTTATAGTTCAATTATATAATTACTTATTTAGATGAAACTTAGTTTTAAGACTAATGTATCCTTAACTCAATGATAGAGTTTATGAGACTTCAGGGATTCGAAGTTTATAGGGAAGCAATCGTGCTAGTGTAAAATACAATCTGTATTTCAATTAATCCCACCAACCTGATGTTTACTGTTCTATCGCCTAAGCCAGTAGCTCCAAGCATTATACAACAATTAGCATTTCTAATAAATTCAACATCAACCTTCTACATGAATCAAATGTTCAACACGTACCTTCTGATCTGCAAGAATGCCTCACTAGATATCACCCAGGTCAAGATGGCCTATATCGAGGCGTAGGGTGACAGCGGCTGGATGTGTCCGTATTTGAAGTTCTACCCGTCCCGAGAATAACACTAGTAATGGGCGATTTTGTTCCAAGATACCTGGCTAGAAACTGACACGCCCTGGATTGCCCTCTGGCGGAGGGTTGTAGAAACTATCACCTGATGTTGATGTTGGAAGTTATCAGTCAAAAAGATGGACTCCAAAACTATCGTAAACAATGGCAATGCGACACGAGAGGTCCAATCAGCGACCTGGAAGCCTTCTGAGACTATGGCGCGATGACGTCATACCTTCTTTCTGGCGCCTGACTTAGAATTAAACTGCCCCCCTTCCTTTTCCAACGTGGTCTAGACTCAATATAAGATGGATGTAAGATGTGAAAATATAGGACTTTGTATTCAGCGTCATGGAGGAAGCACGTTTGTTTAAAACTTGTAATAAAATCTGTGTAGACAATCTATTTAGCGTCATGAAAGAGAGCCCAGTAGATATGTTTATTTAAATACTTCGAATTTAATCGGGCTGACGTCGAATCTTGGGCAGTTCAGTATTTTGCTATTGTCATTAAGTTCGTTAGCCGGATAATGGGCGGGCTGTATGCTAAATTCAAAGTCGCTTGAGAATATTGTTAGGGAAGTTAATATTTAATGTAATTATGTTTCACAGTTATGCTAAACTTTGGGAGTTTGGGAACATCCTTATTTATTTGTGGGTGTGGTTACAGATTGAGTTGTAATCCTTTGTCGTGACGTTAATTATTGTATATTACTATTGTGTGGCAGCGCAACTTCTTTGCTCTTGCTTGCCTTGGATATATATGATATCCGTCAATATTGTTGTTAGGTTATATTAGTATTATTTGTCTATTCAAACCTGCCGCGCAATCTCATCTCTAGAGTTGTGTGTTAAGATTTCGCCTTGGTTATGAACCTTGTATATATGTAAATAAAAGTAAAGCTTAAAGTAGAGGTAACGCAAGAGTTAAGAGATTTCCTCGTACTGAAGTACTTAAAATTTACTATTCTTACTATAGAGTACTATCGGCTGAGATTTAGGCCAATTTTTTGTAACAGTTTAAGAAAAGACCTTAAGTCTTCTCTTTGTTATGTACAGATAGTCATGCTATCTGTACGTAGAAGTTGTACCGGTTGCCTGTAAACAGGCGCACATGATGGTGCAATGTTTTTCTACAGAATAGTAGCTACTAGAAGTTGTCAATTAAGGCCACATTACATATTGTTTGATTGTTACCACTTGTTTGAGTAAATTAAAATATTCTTTATAGATCTCCCATGCTTTTCTATTTGTCTTATTTTATAAAGTTGTTACTCCCTCCCTTTCTTGTAGTTTTAGGGGCCTTACCTATAAAATCGGCGGAGGGTGTAGCACTAGGTACACGTGGAACTATTAACAATTGTGTAAATGTATTATCAAAAAATGTAAATATATTTAAAATTAAATCTTAGACATTTTAAATTGTAAACCTTGAGAATCAATTTTAAATTTGATGTTACTGAATACCAAATCTGTGTTTCTTTTTATTCTAATAAATATATTTATCATTATTGTTACTCTATATCTTTTGTTTGGAGGTGGGTAGCAAATTTACTAACGATAGTATAGATATGTCCTATATACACAGGTTTTATTGATATTACAAAACTATCCATAAAATATTTACAGTATTAATTCTTTTCTCTGTTGGGAGCGCTAAAGCTGAACAATAATTACAATTAAAGAATATTTATTTCAATCATTTACATAATTACAAATTTTGTAATATTTTAACGGTTTTAATTTTTTTGCAATTCTATTTTCTTTCTTTTCTTTGAAGACAAAATAGCTATTTCTACCAAAATTCAAAATAATGAGCATTTTATAACAATGTAATTCTTCACAGGTGGTTCAAATACCAATATCATTCCCTTCAAATGTCTTCTAGGGACAAAGTTATTCTGGAGGAGTACCGTTCTCCCGAATTTATTTTCTGCTGGAACTTCCCACTCCAAAAAGAGATTTCCTAACTCCTGAACACTATTACTGTAATTACTCTGAAAGTGAATCACATGTTTTTAATACATGTAATAAAACGACAAGTAGAGATTTAACATAGGTAATTATTATTTTACAATGTTTACAAACAAGGAATGATTATAGTTTTATTTAACATTTTTCAAGTAAGTATTATTCATGTTGTTCTCACAAATCATTTTTAAATGGAAAATATTGACATAGTTGAGTCATGTATATAATTACAATTTGTATAGGAATAAGAATAATTATTGATTGCATTGCTGGATAGTGTTTAGAAATATATTTAGGCACTACGTTTTGCACATCACATTGGTTTGGACACAGTGATATGGTAATAACATATACATTCATATTTAAGTTGTGTCCTATGAGGGCAATATTATTTCTACAATAATAAGTTCAATTTATTTTTCATTAATAAAGAAACAACACCACTAAGTTATGTGAAGATATTGTGATGGAAACTAATTCATATGGTGGGTGTAAATTTAATTCGTAGATATTTATGCGATAAATATGATATTAGGTATGGTGACTTACTCTATAAGAAAGAACTGTATTATTGTTATGAGTAAATTTGTGCATTCTTACCAATTACTTCAAAGTTTTGTTGGCTTAAGTCTTAATACTCATTTCCTAAATGATATAAATTTATCATTTAAATATGTACCCTTAAAGGTGTGCTAATATGTATCAAACCTTTACCTTAATTTTTAATAACGTTCCAAAAAAATTAAACAATAAATTAATTTATCATAGTATGGTGTAGAACATTAGTTTTATTTATTCAATTAATAAATCCACCTCTTTGCACCAAGTTGTTTTGTAACAAAAATATAGATTACACAAACCATATGTTTATATAAATATTGCAAAAGCTTTACTAACAAGTAGGTATTTAGAAATAGATTAGGCCTTGATAGTGATATTAGATAAAACTTTACTTATTTTACTAAACATTGTCCTCCCATGTATGAAATATAACGTTAAAGTTAGTTTTCACCAATATATCTCTGAGTTTGAACATTAAATTTCCTTAAAATATATAAATATCAGGTTGCTTCCTTTGATAAAATATTCATGAATATTATAACAGTGTGAGTGGCTCGCATGAGTTTGATTATAACAATTACTGTACAAACTGGGAAGGTTCAGTAAAAATGTATGATAGTTTAGAAAGTAGCCTCCTATTAAACATGTGTAAAACCTGTTATCATAGATAACATTAGATATAATATATTATTGTATCATGTTATACAAAATAGAAGGGGACGCAAGTGATTTCAGCAACAAATGGGAAGTGTTTTGGTCAGTTTGGGATGTAAATCCCCAGTTTCTCATCGACACATTTGTTTTGTTCGCTATATTATACTATATGATTGTTGGATTCAGCTGTTGAAGGGATTGAATATTAAGGAACGCGTTGAAGGTAGAGGGTGAATTTCCCGTAGCTTGTCCTCAACATCACCAGTGCTGAACCGGTGAGGAGGATGAACCTCCTCGGCTGTCCCAGAGAACCACGAACAAGGTAGATGTTCAGCTTGCTGGACAGCGGAGTGGAGCTGCTCACTCCTATCTTGAGGGGGAATGTTATTATTGGAGTGTGGAAGAAGCGCTGCTCTGTGATCACTACCGGAACTAACACAAGACAGTGTGGAAATGAGGTGGTCGTGTTCCAGTCCAAGCAAAAGAAGCACTTGACGAGGGTTCTGAAGGATGAACTGCTCCAACATTTCAACGGGCAGGTCTGTCTGAGTCTCACGGTCAACTAGATGAGAGGTGAGAAGCGGTGTGTCGTCATTCCAACAGAACATGTCGGGTGGGTGGGAAGAGCTGCGTTGCAACAGGGGCATGTGACTGTTTCTCAAACTGTTGTCCGGGAGGTTGGGGTTCGAGTGGGCGGGCACGGGATACGGATATCTTGCAGCCATAGTCGTGTTACTCGTTGCCAAATCTTGAAGCGCTTGGATAGCGTTTCTCACCTGAGTTTAAAACATTAACATTCTCTACAGATAAGCTAAATGTCAGAACTCTGACAGATAGAACAATACCATTTTAAATTGTCCTTTATTGAAATAATGACTAGCCCTACTACAACAATACAGCACTAAACAGATACAATATTTTTTTAAATATAATGACAGTGAACTAACACAATCTATTGAAATAATACCGGTATGCAGTAGAATATATTCCCAAACATGACTGCAAATTAAAATGGTTTTCCCTTTGTTTCCTATTTTAGATGAGACAAATACTGCTAAGGACTTTTTTAAATTCCCATCCTGGCAGTAAGATTCCTGTGGGCCATTTTTGTGAACAGACCAAAAAGCGTAAGTTAAAGACGATTAAAAAACAAAATAAAAATATCTATTTAAGTTTAAAATAATAAGTTTTGACATTGCAAGACTGTTTTTAAACTCATTTAAGAATGCATGGTTTCTAATTTAATATCATATTTGTAAGATTGATCTAATTAAACGTAAGCGCCTGTACATGTGAAACCTTATCTCGACTGCCGACAAGTGAGAAATGTCTGTAACAGCTGTTTGAAGATGAACATTTAGGAGAGCAACTGTAAATATCAATATAATATTCGTATTTCTATAAGAATACCCTCTTTTCACTTTATGAGGTAAATGTTTTATATTTGGAAGAAGGTACAGGAAAAGTGTATAAAAACGCTCCCTCCTGAAGAGTTCCGATAGAATGAAACCTAGGTCGGGGTTTGGTTGGTAACGATTGATTTTCTTCAAGAGGCACGAATTGCCTCTTTGTCCAGTGGCAGCAATGTAAAGTGTGAACTGTGTTCTTCTTTCATTGTAACAGCCATGTTGTGTTCGTTCCTTTTATAAGTTACTATTACCCTTCCTTTACCTTCTTCTAAATATAATATAATATGTGTGTTAATTTAAAAGTATTAGTATAACATATTCATTTAATCTAATATCTTAACCAAAACAATAATCCAATATTGGGAACATTAATTTGTAAAAATTATTTATTCAAGTTTTGGTCGTTCTTATTAAATTACATCACTTGTTATCTCGAACTAGGATAAGATGTGCAAGTTTTAAATATATATATATTCATATCTATATAATAGTATATTATTAAATTTATAAGTCAACGTTTTGAAATACACCATAATTGGACCAGAATATAAGTGAAAACCTGCTTCAGTGGCCACGTGGTTTAAGACGCTACTCTCGCAGTAAACTAGACTGCTGATGACGAGGAGATCTAGGTTTGAATTCCGGTCAGGCGTTTTAAGGGTGGTTTTACCAAAACGTATTTTCACTCTCCCTCCAAGCAAATGCGGGTGCACTTTCTATAAATACAACCTTCTTAATCCGTAAAAACAAGTATTAGTACATAAGCGTATAACCCTAACGGATAGTAACAAGACGTGGTGCTAAAAAAATGTAAAAAATAAAAGCTATGTCTTAAATAAGACAAGTTAGATTGTTTGTTTGTAATAAAAGCATGTTGTAAATAAGACAAGTTAGATTGTGTTGTTTGTAATAAAAGCTATGTTGTAAATAAGACAAGTTAGATTGTGTTGTTTGTAATAAAAACGATGTTGTAAATAAGACAAATTAGATTGTGTTGTTTGTAATAAAAACTGATGTTGTAAATAAGACAAGTTAGAATTTTGTTGTTTGTAATAAAGCGATGTTTAAATAGACAAGTTAGATTGTGTTGTTTGTAATAAAAACGATGTTGTAAATAAGACAATTAGATTGTGTTGTTTGTAATAAAAACGATGTTGTAAATAAGACAAGTTAGATTGTGTTGTTTGTAATAGAAGCGATGTTGTAAATCAGACAAGTTAGATTGTGTTGTTTGTAATAAAAACATGTTGTAAATAAGACAAATTAGATTGTGTTGTTTGTAATAAAACATTTTATATAAGACAATTGAGTTGTTGTAATAGAACGTGTTTAAATCAGCAGTTAGATTTGTTTTAATAGAGCGATGCTGTAAATGAAATTGAAGGGACTATTTAATAGAGTACCTCACGACAGCAACACGGTGCGGGACCTTGGCAGTCTCCCACACGCCCTTTTGTTCTACTCCTCCAAATTAAGTCAGTCTAAGGATCTGTTTTTGACAACTACCCGATCGTCCTCTCCGGAGCCCTGTCCAACTACAAGGAGCCCTTATCTGAGAACACACAAGACATCGACTACCCAACTTGTTTTGTTTTTATGGCACATAAAAGTAAATTAACATGTTGTAGCAACACTTTTCAGAGGCAACAAGCCTAATTGTGGGGATAGTACATTAGAAGGAATGGGATGAAGGAGAGGGACAGGAAGATTGGTGTCTAGTTCTGTATAAAAGGAATGACTGTCGTAAACAGAAGAATAATATTAAGAAGAGATGATAAGACAATACAAGGAGTATTGTAAAGAACAATTTATTAGTAGTCAATCTGTCAATATATGTTGTAAATAAGAAAATCTTAGATATGTGCGAGTGTAATGAAACAGCGATGTGGGTAAATAATGTCAAAGTATAGAGTTGTGTTTGTTTGTAATGATAACTATAGGTTGTAATAAGAACATCAGTTAGCAATGTAGTTAGGTTTGTAATAAAAAACAATGTGAAATAAAAAGTTCAGAATTTGTTGTTTGTATAGTTTCTATAATAAGAACAATTAATTTGGGTTTTAAATAGTGTTGGGTAAAAAGAGGAAAGGGGTAGACAGTAGGTGATGTTGAGTAAAAAGAGAGCCCATGTGTAACAAAGAGACACTCTTGTGTTGGTTGTTTGTAATAAAAGTGATGTTGTAAATAAGACAAGATAGATTGTCTTGTATGTAATAAAAGCGATGTTGTAAATACGACAAGTTAGAATGTATTGTTTGTAATAAAAGCGATGTTGTAAATAAGACAAGTTAGATTGTGTTGTTTGTAATATAATAATTATTATTATTATTAGCACCGCGACTTACTACCGTTCGGGTTATACGCACTTACGCTAATGTGTAATGGTAGGGTGATTGTGAGATGAAATGAAGGACCTACAGTTTAACGTGGAATCCGAACCACGGTGGCGACCTGGCATTCCCCACATTTGTAATAGAAGCTATGTTGTAAATAAGACAAGTTAGATTGTGTTGTTTGTAATAAAAGCGATGTTGTAAATAAGACAAGCTAGATTGTGTTGTTTGTAATAGAAGCGATGTTGTAAATAAGACAAGTTAGAATGTGTTGCTTGTAATAAAAGCTATGTTGTAAATAAGACAAGTTAGATTGTGTTGTTTGTAATAAAAGCGATGTTGTAAATAAGACAAGTTAGAATGTGTTGTTTGTAATAAAAGCGATGTTGTAAATAAGACAAGTTAGATTGTGTTGTTTGTAATAGCGATGTTGTAAATAAGACAAGTTAGAATGTGTTGCTTGTAATAAAAGCTATGTTGTAAATAAGACAAGTTAGAATGTGTTGTTTGTAATAAAAGTGATGTTGTAAATAAGACAAGATAGATTGTCTTGTATGTAATAAAAGCGATGTTGTAAATACGACAAGTTAGAATGTATTGTTTGTAATAAAAGCGATGTTGTAAATAAGACAAGTTAGATTGTGTTGTTTGTAATATAATAATTATTATTATTTTGCACCGCGACTTACTACCCGTTCGGGTTATACGCACTTACGCTAATGTGTAATGGTAGGGTGATTGTGAGATGAAATGAAGGACCTACAGTTTAACGTGGAATCCGAACCACGGTGGCGACCTGGCATTCCCCACATTTGTAATAGAAGCTATGTTGTAAATAAGACAAGTTAGATTGTGTTGTTTGTAATAAAAGCGATGTTGTAAATAAGACCAGTTAGAAGTATTGTTTGTAATAAAAGCGATGTTGTAAATAAGACAAGTTAGATTGTGTTGTTGTAATAGAAGCTATGTTGTAAATAAGACAAGTTAGATTGTGTTGTTTGTAATAAAAGCGATGTTGTAAATAAGACAAGTTAGAATGTGTTGTTTGTAATAAAAGCGATGTTGTAAATAAGACAAGTTAGATTGTGTTGTTTGTAATAGAAGCTATGTTGTAAATAAGACAAGTTAGATTGTGTTGTTTGTAATAAAAGCGATGTTGTAATAAGACAGTTAGAATGTGTTGTTTGTAATAAAAGCGATGTTGTAAATAAGACAAGTTAGATTGTGTTGTTTGTAATAGCGATGTTGTAAATAAGACAAGTTAGAATGTGTTGCTTGTAATAAAAGCTATGTTGTAAATAAGACAAGTTAGAATGTGTTGTTTGTAATAAAAGTGATGTTGTAAATAAGACAAGATAGATTGTCTTGTATGTAATAAAAGCGATGTTGTAAATACGACAAGTTAGAATGTATTGTTTGTAATAAAAGCGATGTTGTAAATAAGACAAGTTAGATTGTGTTGTTTGTAATATAATAATTATTATTATTATTTGCACCGCGACTTACTACCCGTTCGGGTTATACGCACTTACGCTAATGTGTAATGGTAGGGTGATTGTGAGATGAAATGAAGGACCTACAGTTTAACGTGGAATCCGAACCACGGTGGCGACCTGGCATTCCCCCCATTTGTAATAGAAGCTATGTTGTAAATAAGACAAGTTAGATTGTGTTGTTTGTAATAAAAGCGATGTTGTAAATAAGACAAGTTAGATTGTGTTGTTTGTAATAGAAGCTATGTTGTAAATAAGACAAGTTAGATTGTGTTGTTTGTATAAAAGCGATGTTGTAAATAAGACAAGTTAGAATGTGTTGTTTGTAATAAAAGCTATGTTGTAAATAAGACAAGTTAGAATGTGTTGTTTGTAATAAAAGCGATGTTGTAAATAAGACAAGTTAGAATGTGTTGTTTGTAATAGAAGCGATGTTGTAAATTAGACAAGTTAGATTGTGTTGTTTGTAATAAAAGCGATGTTGTAAATAAGACAAGTTAGAATGTGTTGTTTGTAATAAAAGCGATGTTGTAAATAAGACAAGTTAGATTGTGTGTGTTTGTAATAAAAGTGATGTTGTAAATAAGACAAGTTAGAATGTGTTGTTTGTAATAAAAGCGATGTTGTAAATAAGACAAGTTAGATTGTGTTGTTTGTAATAGCGATGTTGTAAATAAGACAAGTTAGAATGTGTTGCTTGTAATAAAAGCTATGTTGTAAATAAGACAAGTTAGAATGTGTTGTTTGTAATAAAAGTGATGTTGTAAATAAGACAAGATAGATTGTCTTGTATGTAATAAAAGCGATGTTGTAAATACGACAAGTTAGAATGTATTGTTTGTAATAAAAGCGATGTTGTAAATAAGACAAGTTAGATTGTGTTGTTTGTAATATAATAATTATTATTATTATTTGCACCGCGACTTACTACCCGTTCGGGTTATACGCACTTACGCTAATGTGTAATGGTAGGGTGATTGTGAGATGAAATGAAGGACCTACAGTTTAACGTGGAATCCGAACCACGGTGGCGACCTGGCATTCCCCACATTTGTAATAGAAGCTATGTTGTAAATAAGACAAGTTAGATTGTGTTGTTTGTAATAAAAGCGATGTTGTAAATAAGACAAGTTAGATTGTGTTGTTTGTAATAGAAGCTATGTTGTAAATAAGACAAGTTAGATTGTGTTGTTTGTAATAAAAGCGATGTTGTAAATAAGACAAGTTAGAATGTGTTGTTTGTAATAAAAGCTATGTTGTAAATAAGACAAGTTAGAATGTGTTGTTTGTTAATAAAGCGATGTTGTAAATAAGACAAGTTAGAATGTGTTGTTTGTAATAGAAGCGATGTTGTAAATTAGACAAGTTAGATTGTGTTGTTTGTAATAAAAGCGATGTTATAAATTAGACAAGTTAGATTGTGTTGTTTGTAATAAAAGTGATATTGTAAATAAGACAAGCTAGATTGTGTTGTTTGTAATAAAAGCGATGTTGTAAATAAGACAAGCTAGATTGTGTTGTTTGTAATAGAAGCGATGTTGTAAATAAGACAAGTTAGATTGTGTTGTTTGTAATAAAAGTGATGTTGTAAATAAGACAAGCTAGATTGTGTTGTTTGTAATAAAAGCGATGTTGTAAATAAGACAAGTTAGATTGTGTTGTTTGTAATAAAAGTGATATTGTAAATAAGACAAGTTAGAATGTGTTGTTTGTAATAAAAGTGATGTTGTAAATAAGACAAGCTAGATTGTGTTGTTTGTAATAAAAGCTATGCTGTAAATAAGACAAGCTAGATTGTGTTGTTTGTAATAAAAGCGATGTTGTAAATAAGACAAGTTAGATTGTGTTGTTTGTAATAAAAGTGATGTTGTAAATAAGACAAGCTAGATTGTGTTGTTTGTAATAAAAGCGATGTTGTAAATAAGACAAGTTAGATTGTGTTGTTTGTAATAAAAGCGATGTTGTAAATAAGACAAGTTAGATTGTGTTGTATGTAATAGAAGCGATGTTGTAAATTATACAAGTTAGATTGTGTTGTTTGTAATAAAAGCAATGTTGTAAATAAGACAAGTTAGAATGTGTTGTTTGTAATAAAAGCGATGTTGTAAATAAGACAAGTTAGATTGTGTTGTTTGTAATAGAAGCGATGTTGTAAATTAGACAAGTAGATTGTGTTGTTTGTAATAAAAGCGATGTTGTAAATAAGACAAGTTAGATTGTGTTGTTTGTAATAAAAGCGATGTTGTAAATAAGACAAGTTAGATTGTGTTGTTTGTAATAGAATTATTATTACTATTATTATTAGCACCGCGTCTTACTACCCGTTCGGGTTATACGCACTTACGCTAATGTGTAATGGTAGGGTGATTGTGAGATGAATGAAGGACCTACAGTTTAACGTGGAATCCGAACCACGGTGGCGACCTGGCATTCCCCACATTTGTAATAGAAGCTATGTTGTAAATAAGACAAGTTAGATTGTGTTGTTTGTAATAAAAGTGATGTTGTAAATAAGACAAGCTAGATTGTGTTGTTTGTAATAAAAGTGATGTTGTAAATAAGACAAGCTAGATTGTGTTGTTTGTAATAAAAGCGATGTTGTAAATAAGACCAGTTAGAATGTGTTGTTTGTAATAAAAGCTATGTTGTAAATAAGACAAGTTAGATTGTGTTGTTTGTAATAAAAGCTATGTTGTAAATAAGACAAGTTAGAATGTGTTGTTTGTAATAGAAGCGATGTTGTAAATTATACAAGTTAGATTGTGTTGTTTGTAATAGAAGCGATGTTGTAAATAAACAAGTTAGATTGTGTTGTTTGTAATAGAAGCAATGTTGTAAATATGACAAGCTAGATTGTGTTGTTTGTAATAAAAGCGATGTTGTAAATAAGACAAGTTAGATTGTGTTGTTTGTAATAAAAGCTATGCTGTAAATAAGGCAAGCTAGATTGTGTTGTTTGTAATAAAAGCGATGTTGTAAATAAGACAAGTTAGAATGTGTTTGTTTGTAATAAAGCTATGTTGTAAATAAGACAAGTTAGAATGTGTTGTTTGTAATAAAGCGATGTTGTAAATAAGACAAGTTAGATTGTGTTGTTTGTAATAAAAGCTATGTTGTAAATAAGACAAGCTAGATTGTGTTGTTTGTAATAGAAGCGATGTTGTAAATAAGACAAGTTAGATTGTGTTGTTTGTAATAAAAGCGATGTTGTAATACGACAAGTTAGATGTATTGTTTGTAATAAAAGCGATGTTGTAAATAAGACAAGTTAGAATGTGTTGTTTGTAATAAAAGCTATGTTGTAAATAAGACAAGTTTAGATTGTGTTGTTTGTAATAGAAGCGATGTTGTAAATAAACAAGTTAGATTGTGTTGTTTGTAATAAAAGCGATGTTGTAAATAAGACAAGTTAATGTGTTGTTTGTAATAAAAGCGATGTTGTAAATAAGACAAGTTAGATTGTGTTGTTTGTAATAGAAGCGATGTTGTAAATTAGACAAGTTAGATTGTGTTGTTTGTAATAAAAGCGATGTTGTAAATAAGACAAGTTTGATTGTGTTGTTTGTAATAGAAGCGATGCTGTAAATTAGACAAGTTAGATTGTGTTGTTTGTAATTGAAGCGATGCTGTAAATAAGACAAGTTAGATTGTGTTGTTTTTAATAGACGTACTCTTGACTGAGCGTAGCAATCATGGTGCAAGGAAGACACTTGAGTGTCCAGTCTCTCCACACTGCTCTTGTCTGTTCTACTTCCCCTCGCAATTCAAGGTTCAGTCCTTCTAAGGATCCTGTCTTTTGATTCACACCCCAGATCGTCCTCTGCCGGACCGCCCTCGTCCCACACGCTCACAGCGGAGCTCCTCTATCTGAAGAACACACACACGATCACTCGACATACACAATTGTTATATTGTTATTTATTATAGAAGCACATAAAAGTAACATTAAAATATAGTTGTAGGCAAGCTAGCGTTATAACAGAGGTGCAACGAAGCCGATAACTTTCAAGCCTGGGGATAAGATACATTAAGTGATCCAGGAACCTGGGACTGAAGGAGGAGGCACAGCACAGGGCGTATTGGCGGTCTAAGTTCACTGATAAAAGGAATGGACCTGTCGTAAGACAGAACATCGAATAATATTAAGAAGGAGAAGAATAAGAACCAATGGAGCAAGGGAGTAATTGTGAAGAACCATTTATTACGTAGTCAATCTGCCAATATATGTTGTAAACGTAAGAAAAAGTTTCTTAGACTCCATTTCCCGCGAGTGTCGCCAACTGAACCTAGTCAGATTAGAGTGGGAAATAATGTCCTAAAATATAGGCCTAGTTGTAATTCTGTTTGTAATGATTTTACACTATCCAGGTCGTGAATGGCCACACCCATCACGTGTAGCGTAATGGGGTAGTTAGGTCTGTGCTACAGCCTGGAGAACCCTCCTCCAAAACAATGGTAACTAAAAGTAGCTGCATGATTTTGTCTGTTTATATGGTTCTATAATGGGAGGGGAAACAAATATATTTGGAGGTTTTTGAAATGTGGTTGGGAAGAAGAGAGGAGGAGAAGGTGAAATGGATGGACAGGGTGAGGAATGAGGAGGTGTTGAGGGTAGAAGAAGAGAGGAGCCTGATGAAGATGATAACAAAGAGAAAACCCTCTTGGTTGAGCAACACACTACGAAGGGATTGTTTAATAAAGAGGATAATGGAGGGAAAATAGAGGAAGAAGAAGGTTTGGAATGATAACAGATAACAAGAAAGGAGGAAGTTACAAAAGGATTAAAGAAGATGCTCAGTACCGAGGAAAATGGAAGATATCCAGTTGAAACCTGTTTCAGGACAGATTCAAAGATGAAGTAGAATAATGAAATATGTGTATTTTAGGTTTATTCAAATTTGGTTTTATGTTTAAATCCTCTGAGAAAAGGTCTAAAATACGTTTGCAGAAATGCTCACGTGTTTAGTATATTTAAGCTTCTGCAAGGTGGTGTAAAATAATGATTTATTGTTATGTTGGCAATATTAAATTAAGTGACTGTGGCACAAACATCTCTGAATTTATTTGGAAATTGTCACTATTAGTTTACCCACATTAAAGAGTAGTTCGTCTAACAAACGATATATTTGACACGATGAGGTCTATTTTAAAATTTATATTATTTAATATTCAAGACAAATAAAATTAAAATCTCAATTCCTGATTATCTTAATTTTCGTAGTTTTTTTTTCAATATGGAGAACAAATGTAACAAGTACAAATTAATATATACGTAGTGATTTATATTCAAACAAATCTCCCTTATTGTTTTAAATAAACTCATTTACTATGCTTTTTTATTCTTTACATATTATTTTAACTAATTATAAGTCAAATTGGTTCGAATTGTAAAAGAGTTATTGGTAGTTAAAACAATAATAATTGAAATGAATAAGTAAATGAATAAACAGAATGACCGTTTGTAATTAGTAGCCAGTGTTTTCCCATTAAAAACCACGTGAAGAAAATAAATGTTTGGAAACAATTATGGCTAAATTGAAAATATTATTTTTACAGGAGAGCAATCCATGATTATGATAAGTTCTCTTTTGTAAATTGGATGAATAAACTATAGGAGAGTTTATAAGAATCTAACTAGTATCATGTAGGCCTATGTAGTATCGTACATCAATATTTAAGGTGACATTTATCTTTTCAGCCACGAGGGATAATTAATGTTGACGATGGTGCCTATTAGTTGTTACTTGGGGATAGATTTGGCAGGTACACTCAGTTTACTATGAAAGGTGGTACGTTTACTTTGCTATAATACATTTTGATTCAACATATATTTAATATAGCCATTGTTTCTAGATTTTGGTGTAGTAAATGACAAGAGGCAAAATAAAAAGTTTTTTCCTCCACTGAAATATATTCATTGTCTGTGACCAGCTTCGGTGACCGCATTGTCCAAGGCATCACTCTCGTGTTAGACTAGACTGCCAATGACAGGAAGATTGTGGTTTGAATCCCGGTCAGGTTATTTCTTCCAAAATAGTTTTTCACTCTCTCTCCACGCAAATTTGAGTAAATTTCCTATAAATTCAATCTTCCTCATTCCTAAATCATTAACATAATTAGCACATATGTGTTTAACCTGAACAGGTAGTAAGAAGACGTGGTGCTAATAAAAAATATTGTCTGTGCTGAGCAGTGATTTGCAGCATCAAACATGAACTTGTGTGGACGGAGACAATTGCTGTTTCAATGAAACACGAGAGAAGTTCATTCATTCTTGCTCTATAACAGCGGTTCCCAATTTGTAACGGAGCACTATCGTTTTTCTGATGCCAAAGGCACGTATGTGCATTTGTTTGGTGTTTTCAACTAATTGCACTTTTAAAGTTGTTAGTCAATATTTTATCGTATAGCAAAGGCACTAATTGTTTTTCTAGTTCCAAACAGTTCAAATATGGATCCAATTTTAATTTTTCATGTTAATATTGATTTAAAATTGGAACTTTAAATATAGTTTTCTCAAAATATCAATTTTTCCCTTACGTGTCTTTGACATACCTACATAGGTACTAAACTGAATGACAGCAGTATTCACGGTTAAAACGAAATTTTAAGCATTTGGGTATGTTAAACATAAAGTATTATTTGGATCGAAATGTTATTTTCTCTAATAATTTCAAAGAAATAAGAAACTTACTTAGCTACATAAACGAAAAACCACCACAAAAAACATAAAGTAAGGCAACACATTTGATAACTAAGTCAAAGCAGACTAGGTATTGTAAATCCACAATATGTTACCAAAATAGCTAGCTATGGTATTTAAAACAAATTTTCACAACTAAACAAAGTCATTTGGCATCAAAAAAGAAAGATAAATTATAAACCACGAACTTAGATTTGGAAAGGAGGAACGATTTGTACAATGTGGCTATTTCTGGTTGAATTTGGGACAGCCGCAACCGAAAATCTGACTCTGCATTGAGGCGGGATCCGCATTTTGTTTTTGCAGCCACATAGGTAGAGAATCCTGATTCCCATGAATAATTCACATAATAAGTTATTCCAAAGGGCAGAAGGATGATTTTAGTTTTATCAGACAAAACTTCAAATTCGTCTCTTAGCTGACACCAAAATTCTGTTACTGGCCTCTTAGTTATGAAATTCTCTTTTATCACCGAATCTGATGTCAAATCAATCAATCACTCATAATGCTGCGATGTTAGACCGGGTGGTTTTTAAAAAACAGCACCGTACGGGTTTACAACCCAAAGCTTTCTTTTATTTTCTCGTGGTTTTTCCAGAAAATAATAGTTGAAACTATCAAGCAAACAAAGTAGGTGCACTTGTAGCTCATTTAAGATATCTCCAGGTATATCGAAATATAGTTCTCTAAATTCTCATACCATTGGAAAGATGAATAGATTTGGATCTTTCAATGAGTCAACCAAAAACTTGATTTTCTTTTTAAACACTTGTACTTTATCACTCACTGGCTTCAAAAACAGCCACTGTTTTTCCTGAAGTGAGATATTTAAGTTTTTAATCTTTTTTAATGCTTGATAAATACGCTAACTTCAAAAGCCAACGCTTATCACACAACCTGTCTCCCAAAGAGAAGTCGTCAATCAGGAAGGTTTTGACTTCAGCCCTCATTTTAAAGAATTGATTTAAAATTTTGCCGCAAGAAAGCCACCTTAATTCTGCTTGATGAAGTAAAGACGTAGGTAGACTCCCCATGTCATCACACAACTTTTGAATAGCCTTGTATTCTTAAGTCATGATTTAATCAAATTAATTATTTCACGCTTTCATCCATAGCTTCTTTTAGGGAGGGTGGCATTTATTCTACATAAAGTTCATGGCAGTGGAGGTAGTAGTAGCTACTGCTGCACTCCATAACTTTTTGTTTTATTCTTGAGATAGCACCAGACGTCTTCCTAGTCATGGCCTTCGCGCCATATGTGCACAGATCAACGCAATTATCCCATGAGATGCCACTAGCTGTTAACAATTCTTATCTTAATTTGAAAATTCCAGTGTCAGATATGTTAGTTGGTAACGGTTTGCAGGAAAGTAGATCCTCTGATGAAAACTCCAAGTATTGGTAGCGCACAAATACTATTAGAATGGCCAACCTAGCCACATCCGTTGATTCATCCATTTGGAGCAAAAATTTAGTGCATTTTATTCGTGAAAGTACAGTAGCTTTTACTTCCTCTGATAAGTCCCGATTCGCCGTGAGATTGTGTTATTTAACAATAGAACTGTGTCTACTAGTTCCGTGGATTTTCTATCCAGTATACATTCCATTATATCCTTTACGCAAGGCTTGATCAGATTTTCAGCGATGGTATGGGCTTTGTCAGCTTGAAAAACTCGGTAACTCACTAAGTAGAATAACATCAATGCCTTTTCGCTGTCGATTTTTGATTGATAGGATAAGATTTTCTAGGCGTGTGTAAGTTCACCGTACTTACTTTTGAAGAAATCAGTCAGTTCACCCTTGCATTCTGGATGGACCTCCTCAAAATGATGGCGCATTTTTTCTGTAAGCATTGCACTGTTTGGTAACACTTTGCCACAAATTACGCACTATTGTTTATTGTTACTGGTCTCAATAAACCTAATATTCAAGTAGGAATCGTGGATCTTCCTGCTTACTATTAGTTTCCCTGTGGCACTGGCCTCCATAGAACTAGTACTAGGATTTGGCATCTCCTAGTAAACCCCCCGAATGGCTTTCCAGCTACACCATCCCTGGGCTTTGTGGCCTTTTATGGTACAACCACTGATACCCATTGGGACCGAAGTCCATGAGTGCTATTCCGGGTTACTCAGGCACCCGAAAAATCCAGTACCAGCCCCCCCATGCCAGTCTGCCTTGGGTTACTTCAAAAAAATCTCCACTCCACTGGTACCAGATGGAGGGAGGAGTTGGCTCCTCCTAGTGATCTCCAAATCACGAGGAGGTTAGTAGCTAAGCCTCCGAACAGTCGTATTCACAGACCTTCTTTCCTCTCCCAGGACAATCTCTCAGAATCACCGGACTTTGGCTGCCACCCCTTCAGCACACTTCTTGGGCTCGACTTCCCGGAGTTGCCCAGTGGGGACCTCGTAGAGGTGCCTTAACCAGCTATTCTTGATAAACGGGTACGCACTGCCAACTGCTTAGTACATGCCCAGGGGCCTCGCCCCTCACATACAGATGGCCTTGTCGGAGTCTTAGATATGTCGCCAAATTCCGCACACATTGCCCAGTGGACGCCCCGTGGAGGCGCCCCAACAGAATTTTTAGAGATCTGCCAGTACCGAGAGGGGGCAAAGACAGTCTAGAGCTCGTTTATACGAAACGTGCGTGGGCCCAGATCACGTCCAAGCCCCGTCGGGCCTGTCTATACGACTGAGTGCCGTGACCCCCAACTAGTACTAGGCAGATGATTCAACACTCCTGGAGGTTCTGACTTACCCGCTATCTACACAGCACACTGCAGAGACTACCCAATACGTACCCAGACATGGCCACACAAACTCATAGTTTTAAGATATTATAGGTCCTCAGGTAGTAGATATTCTTAGGGAGGCCAAGAGAGAGATGGGAGGAGCAGATAACAAAGAGTTTACAAGTGAGAGAAGAATGTAACCAATTGAAGGAGGAAGAATGGTGGAAGGATAGAGGAAGATGGAGTAATTAAACTAAAATGACCCGGCCACAGGCAGGAAACAGTTAATGATGCTGATGATGGTTCTTACCTAGGGTTGAACTTTGCATGTCGTGGACTGACTGCGACATGAAGAGGAGATCTGTTAGCAGGAGACAAGGGGGAAGTTTCTCCTTCCTCTGGAATGTTCTCGTCATCTTCACTGATAGATGGTAGCGTGAGTGAGGGGATGCCATTCATGTCAGACTCCTCCTGCAATGTGGGTGAGCATTTCTTTGTTTCCTAAATATACTCTTGGTTTTTATTTTAATATTTACTGGATAGGCCATTCAATTTGTTTTAGCTGGGTATTTATTTGAGTTAAAATATAGGTTTGTAATTATTTTATGTGCCTTAAATAATTTATACCCTTCTGTGCATTATTTTAAACACATTTATCAAAACAAGCAAAAAATATATATTTTATATTAAATCATTTTCAAATGTGGTCTGGAAAGAAAAAAGCTCATGCTTCTTTAGTGTCACAATAATATTTTAATATTAACATCCTTATAAGTTACTATCAGGAGACGATGTGACTTTTAGCTTAGATGTCCATTGTCACTTTCAAACAATAAATAACAACAAAAACCATTTTCTTTAAATTATTGCTTATGTCATCTGAGTAATATTCTTAAGCGTAATAATATAAATGAGTTTGAATCAAACATGGGTTCATATTTATACGAGGTAGGCCTAAAAGAATGCCAATTCAACAAGCCACCGGAATGTTTAAAACAAGTGGTACGGTGCATTGCACAGATTTTCTCTCTTCTTCGCTAGAAATTTAGACATTTACTTAAACTCGTAAGGTTTGTAAAACGAAATTATATACATTTTCGAAGAAATATGATTGAAAAAAAGAGCATAACACTACAACAAAGAATATAAATGAAATAATATGCACTGTTATAGAAACTTTGAGAAAAAAAACAATTAATATTTATTAATTATCATAACAATAAATTCCCAATATCCGAGAACTCATTTTTAAAAAATTTGCCAAACGCTCAGATATTATTATTTTTGTGAAACTATATTCAAAGTAAAAATTTTAACTTACAAGGATAAGCTATCTAGTATCTCAAATAGTTGCAAAAATATGATAAAAATTGGAAATTTCCCCTTAAATAATGTAACTTGAAAATATGTTTTAATGTTAATTTCTATATTGTTTGTATTATTAAATAGAGCCTAGATATGAAATTTAATTAAAATCGTTAGAGCTTACCTCAAGAAACTCAATTTGTACTCTTTTTACCCTTTAGTAAACAAACTTTAATAATTTTAGCGTTAGCTATCTAATTCCAAAAATACCCTGGGATAGCCATATAAAAACATTAGATACCAAATTTTAGCCCTATAGGTAAAACGATTTCTACTTCAGTTCGAGATAAGGACAGACGGCATCACGAAATATAGTTTTTCGGTTTCAGGGAGTAATGAAATGTCAACATTAATCAAAATGTTTAGCTAATTTTTTGTTGGTGGTCTTGGGGTAAGGTTCTAGCCTCAGGAACAGATGTTCGTGGGCTCATACCCAGCCGGGGTTGATGTTGGGATCACGTTCAAATTAACGCCCACTTAAGGTTGACTTAACGTAACTTAACGTAAAGGTTCTTCTCCTATTTTTAAATGGAAGCGATCACGATGCAGTTAGCTTAACATTTACTTGCAGTTAACCCAACTTAATAGATGTCCTGGGAGGTTTTTTACGTTAAGTGAGCGTTACATGAAGGGTATCAAGTGAGCTAGCAGCCAATCATTATGGGAGTGACGTCTACAGGGCTATTTAAAGTTCATTTGTTGGTTTTATGACCAAGGTTTTTATTTATCTTAATTTATATGGATCAGACATTGAAACAAAATAATTAAACTAAAATAGGAAAGCTAAATTTATCAAAAAAGTCTAATAATAGATATATTATATCGATAGAAAACAGTAAACATTCACATATCATCACTTTACAAATAGTACAAATCACAGATCAAAATACATAGCTACTCTAGAATGCATATGTTTGGCTCGAGTTGTTACGTTAAGTTAGGTGAATCGTGATCACACATTTGTTTTCTTAAGTTAAGTGAACCTTAAGTGAACGTCACGTTAAGTTAAAGTTTTAAGTTGATCGTGATCCCGGCATGATGGATTTTTCTTAAACGGTAAAAATCCGTAAAACAACTTCCTTTGGAGGGGAAGTAAGGCCGTCGGACCCTTGTCCATTGTGGCGTGTAAATAAGGTGAAAGTGTGAAAATACTTTTCCCAGCAAAATTGGAAGATCCTTTCGTTCTCGCTCATAGAAATTCTCGTGTGCTGATATAATCAGTCGGTTCATAAAGTGAATGTTGAATACCTCAAATAAATAAAAATAAGTATATAGTTTTATTTTTTGGAAAATCACAATAATTCTCTCTCCGAGGGGTCTGTAGAGGGTAAAGAGATGGTTTAAGTGGATAATATCTCTAATACAAAACGAACCCTTGGTTATGGTAAAGTGTTACCTCTGCCTCATAGCCCTCTCTGAGATTGTAGGTAAGATCATGCTGGATGTCATGAGCAAACTCCTGCTGATATTCAGGATAAAGTCTCAGGACATCCACAAGACCTTGCATGTTGATGCACTTGAGATCGCAGTACGTGAGTGCTTTCACATCACAACTAGATTTGACCACCACATCCGAGGATCTACCATCTACTCCTCCGCCACCAGTAGCTCCTCCACCACTACTCTGAAGGTACATAGATATGTCACAGCCAAAAAGGTCGCCCTTACCTGGATAACAAACAAAACATAATAATGTAAGTTGATAAAAATAAATAAAAAGGAAGAATAAACTAAAAGTGTAACTTTACTGAAGAAAGCCCATCCAAGAAAAGAGGGAAAATGTGGAAATAATCCAATGAAAAAAATTATGTGACAACTTCTTTCTTTCTCTGTCATATGTATTGCAACATTTGGTGATATTAAATCATACCACCCCTTATACTAATCTCAAGTCATACTACCCAATCTGTATGAAACCGCAATATTAATAAACTTCCTTCAATAGTAAGCTTTTCTATTGTAGTCCAATGTAGAATCCGTCTACACTAATAAGCCATATCAAACAAGAATAAACTCCCTGCAATCGATAAAATGTTCATGTACTTACCCTTTGTATCTTCTGGCTAGAACAACCTTCAAGACTGGACTATACTAACTGTGTCCTAAATCGAAGAGTGGGACTAATGAGCCTTGGTATAACTGCATCTGATGTGCCAAGTGATTCCGATGGGACTCAGGAATTACGCTCACAACAATACCGGAATTACGACTAGCCTGCCACTCTGCGGGCAGGACGGAATCTTCCACCAAGACAGCGCGTGATGTGTGTACGTCACTGATGCTCATGTCAAAAAGATTTTTTGTCAACACTGGCGGACGTAATGAAGAGAGACCAGCTAATCTAAGCTTGATTGATGGTGTACGTGATGATTTTCATCCATCGAAGTGGCCGAGGGGACGTCACCGACGTATATGGACACCCCTATCCCTCCCCCCCCTTCACCCTCAGGTGACTAGAAACACTATTTAAGCTCGGTGACTCTGAAGACGTGTTGACTATGGAAGCCTTCAGGAGAAGTCATGTCCTAGAATATTGTATTAGACGCCGTCAGGATAAGTCCGGTCCTGGACTTGTACTATTTCAGGATGTTTTCGTATTCTCTATATATTTATTTCATCGATATTATTTTAATAGACTTGAACTATGGCTTGTTCAATTTTGAAATTAAAGTAACGTATTTATTGGGGCAAACCTTAATAGGCAACGTAAACTATTTGTTATAATTAATATTGTTTGGAATACTACATTTTGTAATGATACACCCATCGGAATCACTTGGCACATCAGATGCAGTTATACCAAGGCTAGTTCGTCCCACTCTTCGATTTAGGACACAGTGAGTATAGTCTAGTCTTGAAGGTTGTTCTAGCCAGAAGATACAAAGGGTAAGTACATGAACATTTTATCGATTGCAGGGAGTTTATTCTTGTTTGATATGGCTTAGTATTGTAGACGGATTTTACATTGGACTACAATAGAGAAGCTTACTATTGCAGGAAGTTTATTAATATTGCGGTTTCATACAGAATGGGTAGTATGACTTGAAGATTAGTATGGGGTTAGTATGATATAACATCACCAAATGTTACATTTTTCATAAAATTATAATAACGTAGCAGGAATACAGTGGGCAAATGATAACACAAGGGACAAGTAAGTATGTCTAAATAGATATGTATTTTGGGTGGATATACGCACAGACACACACAAGGTAGCTATCACGAGGGTAGTGTGTGCATATAGGATGAAGGGGGATTACAATTTAAATGTAAGCCACAGTAATAAAAATAATATTCGTATGATTTGTGGGGTTGAACATTTTTGTTTGATTAAGAAATATAATTATGTAATCATCAAGCTTGATATGGTTAATCAGGCTGATTTGTTATAAAGAAGGTTCTTATTAGTTTAAACATAGGTAAGGCATTAAGATAGGGTTTGGGAACTTATTTCCTTACCAAGCAAAGGATCTGAAGCTTTCACATCTCAAAACATATTTTGTTCATTTGATTCGATTAGAAGCAATTTGTAATGGTCTTCCACACACATTCTAAGGAGATAAGGGATGTGGGCTAAAAACTAATAAATTAACTCTTTTAGTTACATCTTCTTAAAGTACTACAAGGTTGACCAAAGAGTCCTTAAAAGAGGTTGCAATGCATGACCACATCCCATCGTTCGAGTATAGCAACTACCATCCTATTCTGAACAACCTCCATGGAACCATCACATGAGTTGTAATATTTAAATACATTCACTCACCAAGTACAGCGGCTACCATGCTCCATGAGACCTTTACATGGTTAGTAATATTTATTTTCATTCAATTATCGACAGGCGCGGATTTAGGTGGGGGGGGGGGGCAAAGGGTCAGTTGACTCCCCTGTGAAAGTTAGAAAATTAGTACCAAAAACAAAATGAAAGTTCATATTTTAGAGGGGAAATAAAACATAGATATATTATACATTTTTTAAAATCATTTTACGAGCAGACACCTCTCAAGCCGGGTCCACACGTTCGTTATTCGTCTACGTTTATTCAATTTTCAATATGAAGCTGAAAATGGCCTTATATCAAACTCCAAATAACTTCTAGATAAATTTTTTGTAAAAAATCTGCCAGAGAAGACCGCTTCAAATAACTACTAGACTAGAGGCATCTAACTGGCAGAAAAATTCAAGGGGGAAAAGTTCTAAATAACTTCCAAGGTCATCCAAATTTCAAAAATGTCTGGGCAAGGAACACTTTAAATTGCTTATTAAAGAATCTCACTTAAAAAAAAATCAAGGTGAAGATAACTCATAGCTTCTAGAGTGAATCATTTTCCAAAAAAGTATTGAAGGAAGGCCACTCTAAATAGTTTTTAAAACATTGGAGAGTATGACCACGGTTTAAAACATATATAAGATCAAATATGAATGAGAAATTATTAAACGACTCTAAACAGAAATCTTACATTTGTAAGTAGCTATGTAATTTATAATTATGACCGCCCCTCCCCCCTTTATGAAAATAATCAGGATCCACCCCTGCTTACCGAGTATTGCGACCACCATGCTGTTCTGCACAACCTCCATGGAGCCATTACACAGGTAGTAGATATATTGCAGTGCGTCCCCTTTGTGGATAAGGTACTCGCCCGGAGCACAAAAGTTGCTGCGGATGTGAAGCGACAGCAGCTTCAAGCAACCTTGTGATGCTGCTTCAAATATGGGCAGCTGCAAGATCTCCCGGTGCAGGTGCATGGAGACATCACCCCTCAACTCCTCCGGGAACTCCTTCAGCGTCTAACAAAACACCAACACATTTTGTCACAAGAGGTTTCAAAGTATTGCGAATAATACTATGTGAATTGTAATGTTGACAATCATTTGCGCTCTTTAAACAAGCTACTGTATCTTGGATGCTAACGAAAATTAATGTACGGTACACTCTGTTTTCTCTGAATAGTATTAGTTCGACCCTGATGGAATATACTATGGCCCTATCTTATAAGCTATGATATAGTGTAACAATGTAAGATAGGCTACCTTTCAGGGTTAATGAACAGTTCAGTTAAAAATAAATCAATCAATCAATCAGGTTTTCGTATTTTTGTGCATGTTTTTGGGTTAATAACTTCCAATTTAGTTTAAGGCTTTAACAAATAATTTATTTTATATTGTTGTCTACTTTTTTAAATCAAGCATTATACCTAAATTATAGTGCATTTACTTAAGAACTTGTAAAATTTTTGCATTTTTATAAAATTTGAAAAATAAAAAAGATAAATACTCTACAATAATAATAGCCCAAATACAATAACTATGAGATATAAATAAATATATTATTTTCTTGAAAAATATACTGAACAAAATCAAATCTCTATAGTTCTCATATCGTATCTTGTAGCTCTCGAAGTATATAGGATAATTATAAACATAACTAGGGCTATTTTACTTTCCCAAACTTTACAAGTGCAGGTAAAAACATGATAGCACCAGAATAATACTGGCTTCAAGAAATAATAATACATTCCAGGGTTATAGTTTGATTTGGAAATATTTTATTAATATATATGTATTATGTGTAATTTAAAAATATAATTTGCTTTACTTATGATAGTTGATACACGCCACTTTGGAAGAGTGTCATGAATAATAGCGTCTCGCTATTCAGTTGGTACACATTTTTCAACAAGTTTATGTTACTGCTAATTTATAGCCTTAATTAATTACATTATTAAATCCCAGCCAATGAAAATATTTCAATCGCTTCAGTGGTTTTGTTAAGGCGTCCTTATGTTTGCACGTTTATAAATATTATGCTTTAAGGGCCGATGACGTATTATGGCCATAAATACAATCAGTAATATATCATATGTGGAATTTCGCTCTATGATTTATAAGTTGAAGTATCCTCATTTATGATTAACTGGTAGAAAAAATAATACACCAATGAAATGGTCTGTAAAATAAAATACAAATATCTTAGTTATAATCCCAATTAAGTGCATTTCTGTGAATGATACAGTTATTATTGGGGGCTTATTGGGGAAATGGAGGGGTATAGTGTTATTTTTTTACGCCGCGTCTTACTACCCGTTGGGGATGTATGTTTATATTATAATTACGCTAGTGAGTTAGGGAGGAGGAAGGCCAAATGCAGAGGAAGTTTTTGCACATTTACGTGGAGAGAGAGTGGGAAACCATTTATAAGAAAACAACCGGACGAGTTCAAATCCCAATCTCTCCGCCATCGGCAGTCTAGCGGATTATTCGGCCACCAAAGCGGGTAATAATATATTTAGGATGAGTGAAGTTTTTAAGTGAATTTATTATTTGAAGTAGGGCTATGACATATTTATTATTTGTAGTAGGGCTATGACATATTTATTATTTGTAGTAGGGCTATGACATATTTATTATTTGAAGTAGGGCTATGACATATTTATTATTTGTAGTAGGGCTAATGACATATTTATTATTTGTAGTAGGGCTATGACATATTATTATTTGTAGTAGGGCTATGACATTTATTATTTGTAGTAGGCTATGACATATTTATTATTTGTAGTAGGGCTATGACATATTTATTATTTAGTAGGCTAATGACATATTTATTATTTGTAGTAGGGCTATGACATATTTATTATTTGTAGTAGGCTATGACATATTTATTATTTGTAGTAGGGCTATGACATATTTATATATTTGTAGTAGGGCTATGACATATTTATTATTTGTAGTAGGCTATGACATATTTATTATTTGTAGTAGGCTAATGACATATTTATTATTTGTAGTAGGGCTATGACATATTTATTATTTGTAGTAGGGCTATGACATATTATTATTTGTAGTAGGGCTATGACATATTATTATTTGTAGTAGGCTATGACATATTTATTATTGTAGTAGGGTTATGACATATTTATTATTTGTAGTAGGGCTATGACATATTTATTATTTGTAGTAGGCTATGACATATTTATTATTTGTAGTAGGGCTATGACATATTTATTATTTGTAGTAGGGCTATGACATATTTATTATTTGTAGTAGGGCTATGACATATTTATTATTTGTAGTAGGGCTATGACATATTTATTATTTGTAGTAGGGCTATGACTATTTATTATTTGTAGTAGCGCTATGACATATTTATTATTTGTAGTAGGGCTATGACATATTTATTATTTGTAGTAGGGCTATGACATATTTATTATTTGTAGTAGGGCTATGACATATTTATTATTTGTAGTAGGGCTATGACATATTTATTATTTGAAGTAGGCTATGACATATTTATTATTTGTAGTAGGGCTATGACATATTTATTATTTGTAGTAGGGCTATGACATATTTATTATTTGTAGTAGGGCTATGACATATTTATTATTTGTAGTAGGGCTATGACATATTTATTATTTGTAGTAGGGCTATGACATATTTATTATTTGTAGTAGGGCTATGACATATTTATTATTTGTAGTAGGGCTATGACATATTTATTATTTGTAGTAGGGCTATGACATATTTATTATTTGTAGTGGGCTATGACATATTTATATTGTAGTAGGGCTATGACATATTTATTCATAAATATCAACCATGAATATAGCTTAGCTGTTAATATATTCACTAAGCATATCAGGGCTGTACTGAGGGAAGTATTGAGTTTATTCGGGGCTCAAACATCTTCTAGAAGTATTTTTTTAAAACATATGCCTTCTCAATGGTTTGGATAGTAGCGTATGGGAGTATTAAAATTCAGAAATACTAAAAAGTCACTTTAAATTATCAAAATAAATTTAATGTGATACATATTTTTCGCCATCTCCTGCTGAAGGACGTCACACCAAGAGCCACTTCTATATTTCCAAAATGCAATATTAGCACGGCCTGAGAGTAATTTTACTATCATAAAAAAAAGCTTGTAGGTATTGTTAAACTCCCCTAACATAAGAGCCACTGGCGTCTTGGACCATACTCATTTTTTTAAATGAACTTTAGGTCCTTGACACAAAGCTCACGCACAGTTTGATAGTCACATTTTAAGCCAACTGGAATTTTTGCTAGTTGTTCTGATGAATCTAATGCCGTGGAAATCTTGGCTGTGACCTAGGCCAAAGAAAAACTATTAAATAGGTCGTGAAAATGGTTCAAATTAAGTCTGGAGTTGATATCTTTATCAAGTTTATATTTTAGTTGCTTGAACGTTGATAATATCTCATTCATATAAAATAGTTGCTAAAAATATAAACAATATTCAAGAAAATGTATTTTAATAGAATTAACTAAATACAATATATTTTGGTCTTAGTTTTTTTGTTCAATTTTTATTAATTTATGTTATTGGCTCAAACTACTTTTGGTTTTTATTGACTGAAATATTCCATGATAATATTAATTTGTTTAGAACAGGTTAAAACTCCGTTCATTTGATTTTCATTTGGTTAAGAAACGACTTTTTCATAAACTTATGTTTTAAAAAAAAAATCACGTTTCTATTCAAAACATTATTTCTAACAGTGGCAGCTCTTCAATAATATGCAAAGGCACGTAATCTCGAAATTAAAAACAAGTTTGTAAATAGAATAAATTTACCAAAGTGTTGTGTTTTTATCTTTTTACTGTCACAAACTAAAGTAAAATGCATTTTTCGAGTAGTCCGCTCAAATGTTGCAGATTTTATGAGCCCAATATGAATTCTTGCCACTCTTTAAATCATTATACTTAATAAAGATTCGCTGCAGCCCAAGCGCCAAAACACTATTTCTTCTCATCTTTTTTATTGTCCTAAACTTTCAAACATAATAAACGTCAAAATATCGGATTTAAATTTAAATACAATATATTTATAGTGCCAGAATTGTTTTTGTTGCTAATTGTGTATTTCATTTAATAACATTTTTGTATCAAGTTTATGATTTTATAATATTTTAACACAAATTAATTATGTGTGTATTAACATTGAAAATTTTCATTTGTTGATATAATATTATTCCTTTATCCCTCATCGAACTTTATATCCTTAGTTTATCAAGCAAATGAGAACTTCTCTTATGCCCTCTAAAATCTACCTTAGTATTATTTAAGTTACATTAAAATATGAACAACTATTTTAATGTGTTTTGATTTTAGACTAGAACCTCAAATCGAACGATTAACGAAGCTATTTTTTTATATTAAAAATACTCATACAATAGGATTTGGCTAACTCAACATGGGTTAATTCGAAAAATTATATAATTATATGCGCAATGATTCTCCACAAAATTTCTATTTAAATCAATGGAAAAAAATAATACTTAATTTTAATTTTAGAGGGAAATATTTAAATAATTAGAGATCTATACATTGTTAATTTTTCAGATATTTTACTCAATTCAAATATAACTTAACGATTTTTACTAAACCACCCCATATGCCGAGAATGTCAAATAAAATTGTAGTTTGCGAATTGATATAAAGTAAATTAGAAAGTAAGCGGGTTGCCTAATATGGGGTATATGTTTGTTTGGCTTTCATCAATTCTGATTAAGTATACAATGTTTGTTTGCTTGTTTTCCCAAATTTTTACTTTCTCTCGACACCTCAGTGATCGTCGAAAAGCCCGAGCTCGAGATTTTGATAAATGTTGACGTTTCATGACCCCCTGAAACAAAATATTGGTTTTCTGTTTGTCTGGTCCTCGGGTTATAGCCGAAACTATTTAACAGATTGGTCTCTAGCTTGGTATTCGGGGTGTTCATAACGTCCCCCTGATGAGTTTTTGGAATAGATGTCTAATCCTAAATTTAAGGGTAGTTTATTGAAGGGCAAGAACGATATTGATTAAATTTTATATCTAGATACTGTTTATCATTATAAACAAGATGGAAATTCTAATTTTCTCATGAAAATGACTTAAAGCGTACTTTAAAGGAGATACATTTTCCAATTTTCATTATTTCTCCGAAACTATTTGTGATACGAAATATCTTATCGTTGTAAACTTGTAGTACTATTAATGATACAAATATTTTATTTAAAATATATTTTTATAAAACTAAGAATTTCTGAGCTATTATCAAATATATATACTTTTTAATTCAGGTATCTGAATATGAATTTGATTCTTATGCTCTGGTGGACAAAGATATTTCTCTTTTCTCAATTTTTCTGTAACAGTGTTCCTAGTTCCTAGTGCCATAGAGTAAGTAAAGTGTATATTACTTCATTTATAATCTTTGTTGTAATGTTTCTACAACAATGTATAGGCCTATTATTTAATTTAATAAATCTTACAAGAGTTTTAGAAAATGTATATTTTAAGGTAAAAGCAATAGAATGTCAGTGTGTTGCACCGTGCCATTTATTAAATTTAGTGTTTGCTTTTTACTTGTTTTTTGTGTATGTGTGTTTTATATAGCATATATATAAAATGTGTGTGATTATATGGAGCACATTTTGAAGTTATTTATTTATTGTATACGAGCTGCCTAGATACTCATGGAAATTGTTAGTTATAATTTTTGATAGTTTGAATTCTATTTATAGTAGATATTTCTTGGAATTGTAATTAAAAGGGTCTAGTATATTATATGAGTTAAAATGAAAGCCAAGAAAGCAAGGGTGGAGTTAATGAAAGGTGTGTCAGTTCACACACTTCAATACACACCTCTCTCACCTCGTGAATGTCGATGCCATGGTTGAGTGACCACATGGTTTGGAAATAGTCTTGCATGCGCTGTTTCATCTCTTTAGGGATCTGGTGAAGTGTGAGGAAGTCTTTAAGATCGCGCCACCTGGTCTGGTACAGAGATCGCCGTGAGTACATGCGCTGAATGATGGCCGTCACATTGCCAAATACCACCGCATGCATCAGAGCTGGACATAGATAGACATTCAAATAAATACATTTTATGTGATAACTGAACAGACATAATTAGAATTTAATCGATCACCTTTAAAGAATTTAAAAATTTCAGGATATTGAATAAGGTTACAAATTTATACACGATTTGTTAGAAACTTTTTTTATCATTGCGTCTTACTACCCATTCGGTTTACACGCTTATGTACTAATTACTTTAGTGACTTTTAGGGATTAGTAAAGTTATATTTCAATGAGGTGTATCTATACTTGCGTGGAGGGAGAGTGTAAAATAATTTTGGGAAAACCACCCTCTTTACACTCGACTGAGTTTCAAAGCTTGATCTCCCCGTCATCGGCAGTCTAGTCTACTGTGAGAGTAGCGCGTTAGACCACAAGGCCACCGAGGTATGTTAGAGAAATGATAATGTATTATTAAATACCTCTTGGTTATGTCATTAACCAGACACATTATATAGTTTTTAAGTGGGAAAAACTTAATGACGTCGCCCACCTGTGACGTCACAGCAAGACAAGATAGGATTCCCCATGTTAATGATTTCCTTTTTATTCAGCGAGTTTCAAAGATAGAACATTGAAAAAAAAACCATAAATTCTGAAATAATTCTAAAAATTGTCCTACGTCATTTTAAAATGATTTCGGTGACCTGGTGGTCTAGGGGTAAGGTGTCAGACTTCTATGCTGGCGGCCGGGGTTCAATCCTCGGTCCCGGCAAAGATTTATCTGATTACCAAACCCTTCCTTCACCTCTGACAAGACATCTTGTGAATGTGAGGAATGCCAGGTCTCCACCGTGGTTCGGATTCCACGTTAAACTGTAGGTCCTTCATTTCATTTCACAATCACCCTACCATTACACATTAGCGTAAGTGCGTATAACCCGAACGGGTAGTAAGACGCGGTGCTAATAATAATAATAATAAAATGATTTTTTGTATCTGAAAGTAGTTTTTTTTTGTAAGCTTTTTTTAATTGTCTACAGCTTAGTCTATTTTATTTATTCGTGGAAAGAGCACTTTGCCATATCCCTGTTATAATATAGATTAAGAAATGTTCGTGGAATCATGTATCTATCTAGAATAGGAAACGAGAAAAATGTAAAATAGAAATGTAAGACAATTCTGTCCAGGGGCTAATAGTGGAGTGAGTGTCTCTACTTTGCAGCGAAAGAGGGGAAGTGTCATTAGAGAAGGCAGATACGCTATCTTGCAGGGCGAACGGCTCATTTTCTTTCCAGCCCCCTTTTTTTCGTGCATTGGCTTCAAGAATGATAGTGCTTAGTGTACTGTTAAAATGGTGAAACATCAAAATCCAAAGAGGAAAATTTGTGTTATTTAGATTTTGTTACCATGTCAGGACACTATGAGACTGGTAACGTAACCCAAGACTTCCTGGCTAGACTTTCTAACATTTCTATCAAATATCAGAACCGTAGAATAAAACGTATAATATTGTACTTAGAATTACTTACTTATTTTAAAGTTTATAAACAGTACACTCATTGTTTGAATAAACTGATTCAGACTAGGGGTGTTCAGGTATTATCTAAACACATTTTTAGCGATGTTGGACACCCTGTCCCCGTTGTAAGCAAACAAAAGATAGCACGTGACCCCCCAATCTTGCTTACATATTATTTGGTGACTTATTTTGTTATTTTTTCACAGGAAAAAAAAATTTTGTCTATGCATTTTTAAATTGTTGGTAATTATTAAAATAGAGGTGTAAATAATGATGTGAAATAATTCAGATAAACATTGTTCCACAATGATTTTAAATTTACGGTATTAAACTGGTAATTAAATTATAGTCTGTCTCTCTCTGTCTTACGTAAACATTGGTCTGTCCACTCCTTCCTCCTTGTCAACAAAAATAAGTGAAACTCGAATCCCCCTCAACCCCCAAAGGTTATTACGTACAACACTTGAACGCCCCCTAGATCAGATTATTGTATACTGCAATCATTTTTATTGCTTGGAATTACCTAAGCTACAAGAAAAAAAAAAATTCCCAGTAGGCTAGAAAATGTTGTAAAGGCAGGCGAAAAAACCTAACTAAGTAAATTAATACAAAAACTAGCGCATAACTTCTGGCTACGTAACAATTAAAATAAACCTCTTCTAGTGACAAAACTCAGGTAACCATGGTGCTACTTTTTCACTTTTTTTAAAGTGTTATTTACCCCCTTTGGTTCTTTGGTAAAATTTGAATTAAACCCTGAATGACCCTAGAAGCTGTTTGAAATGTTGGAATGATTATTCTTTATATTCAATACGTTATCTTTTTTTTATCACTGAGTTCAGAATATAAACAGGTATTTTTATCTATGCCTTTCTTGGTCATAATATACATTATTATAAGAACATGATAGTAAGGGAAACACGGGATATTTTAAATAAAAAATAATTTAGTAATTTAGTGACTGGCATGGAGATTAGAATTTGAATATTTCTTACAGTATCCCTATTTCCACTAATTCACCCGTCACTATTTCGTGTCAATTTCTGTAGGTGCTTTCATTATTTATTGTAGCATTAGGCTACAAGAATAGAAGAAATATGTATTACTTACCCCGTTTCACCACCCTCAGCGTCGGTGCACCGAAAACAATAACACGACTATGCAGACCCGAGACAAAGTTTATACTGATCGCCGTGGCAAGTTTCAAGACACGCCCACTAGAGTTGTATGTGTTGTGAATTTGTGGCAAAGAACTCGAGTTGCAAAGATATGATACTCGTCGATGTTCTCGAACAGTCCCGGAGCTCTGAGAATAGTGTAGAAGTAATTGTAGTCATGCGTATTTTCTTCCCGAGTGTTACATATGTTTTTCCCCACCCAATATCCCGTTATCCAATGTGCTCTGGGTTGTTTTTCATATATAGTGCCGACAGGGCAACTTGTTGAGACTCTTGGATTTGGTTATATTTGAGGAAGGAGAAGCTACGGCTTAGTATAGAACAAAATGTAAGATCAAAATTCTATTTGGCTTCATAATATTTCTCTTTTTGGTATAAATATGTTTTTTGTTTACCTTTTCAAATTTCTCTTTCGGCTATCACTTAAGAATTTAACATAAAAAAGATCAGTTGTGTATTCCATTAAATTAGATGTAATTTAATTGAGTTGAACTTATAGATTGTTAAGAGGATATCGATATGGTAACTAGTATTGATGCATATCGATTTAGTATTTAGAAAACAATCGATACTTTAACTTTAATATATAAAGTTAGTATTAATTTTGGTCAAAGACGGTAAGTTCCATGGTTTAAAAAAAATCATTTTGCAAACAAACAAAACTCACAATGATGACTAAACTTTTCATTATGATCGGAAAGTTTTCTTTTGATAATAATGTCACAAAAGATTAAATTATAATTGTTTGTGTTGAAAATGTTCTATGGGATATGTTATGATTAGGAATTGTTTTAGCGTTAATTGTATAACGGGACGTAGGTAATTAAATAAGAGATTACAAAGAATATTTATGGGCTCATTCAATACATTGTTGGAGATGTAATTTTGATAGTTGACCTTTTTGAGAATAACTTAATCATGTTAGTTATTCCGTAAGAAAAGTTGTGGATTGATGTTATTGTTATTAGCAAATGTTATGATTGAACTGAAGCCTTATTTGACTATATTGTTGTTCTCTACTTCTGTCATTTTAAATAAATAATTAATATACTTTCTAACATCTTTCGAAGCTGTCAGAATAATTTAAATAACTTCTCTGCTGAACGCTTCATGTTCATTACAAATGTTAAATAAAATTAAATTCTATATTGAATAAATACCAACATAAAACCACTTCAAGCATTCCTTAATGTTATGACTCGCCATACCCTTTGGTCCTTTTATATTAATATGTGCTATCTCTCTTTTTTTAATTTTGGAATATATACAGTTCTATTTATGAGTTCTATGAGGTTGACCGTCTATAAATTTACTCCCACAACTGGTGTGAGCTGTGTGACCTGAGTTTTCAAATGTTTGATCTCAGATATTCAAAAACTTAACTCCAACCGCTCACTCCCATTGCCCCCTTTCTTTGCTCCTTTTTTGTTTATTGTTTTTTGGGCCTCCTATTAAATTTTTTTTTAAGAAGGGTTCAGTATTCAAGCCATCTCTAATTTTAAATACTGATTACGCTACTAATATGTACAATGGACACAAACAAAATGTTGTATGTCAAATGCTCCCAAAGTTTTAGCTTAACCTACTAATCATTATACTAGTTGGCCTTAAAATAATATTTTCTAGTTTAAATACAGCTGATTAATGATTTTTTCTATTCAGAAATCCATAGACCTATTTTGCTAATAAATTATACGTTTTAATCACCACACTTATTAACAAAACATCGTACTTTGCGTATGAATACAAGAAAGTAAATCCAGTAGTTTTTAAAACTGTAAAAGAGGACTCTTGGAGCTCTTTGGGAGAGAGGGCTCAACTAATAGGCTGGTCTGAGGATCCTTCCATGGTAACATTTTAAACCTTGGATAACCATTTAAGCTAATAGAAATTGATTTTATTTTTCATGGGTAGTACTTTTTTATGCTTTTATTTCTCGTAATGCATGGTAAAAACACGATAAAGAGGATAAATTATGACATACAATTTTTTTCATGGTTAACAATTATTAAAAGTTATATTCTGTTTTCATTTTATTGGTAAATATATTCTTCAGTGTTCGTAGACCCTTAATTGTATTGTGTAAATTGGAGAGAGGGGAGGGAAGTCAATCAAAAAATGAGCTTAGATCCGCTTTCCCAGAAATGTTACTTATCTGGTTCTCACCTAGAAATTTTTGAAAATTAGAGTCCTCTAAAAACTATTTGAAATGGTAATCCTTTAGCAAGATTTTGAAAATTGGATCCTTCTAGAGTTTATACCCTATTTGTATATGATTTTTTACTGAATTTATTTTTGAAAATTAAATTTGCCTGAAGTTATCTGGTGTGAGCTCCTATAAGAAATTTGAAAATTAGATGCCTATAGAAGCTATTTGAAGTGGGCTTCTACTGGCAATTTTTTGAAAATTTGATTACCTTAAAAACTAACTTTCTCGCTTCGATATTTTTAAATTAAAATTACCTAAAAGCTATTTATAGTGAGTCTCTAGAAGGAAAATTAGTTATTAATTAAATGGCTCAGATATTTGAAGGGATTTTCAGATATCTGGAGTTTGTTTTTAATGGTAATTAGAGTTGAGTTTGATATTCTTCCACAAAGGGCCATGTTTAGGAAATGTGAGGCTCGAAGCAAAAAAATAAATCTGAGAGCCCCATTTATACGTCAGTTTTTCAATTCAGCATCAAACCGTTCTAATATATTAATACGTATTTATGTTACTTAGTTTCCCATGATTTGTGAAACATTGATGAACCCATTAAATAACTGTACCTTATTAAGTGCAAACAATCAATTCAATTAAGCAAACAAAGGAATCATATATTATTGACAGCAAAATATTATCGCTATCTATTATACTGGACAAAATTGTATTATTATATTTTTGCCATGGCATGGATTATATCTTACTTAAACGTATTTAACAAATAACTATAGCTACTATACTATCGATGTAAATAATATATATTATTGATACAATCGGGCACTTACCAGCACTAACGTAGCACAAACGATGGGCGTTTTCAAAAAATTATTATCTCTATTATTTCTTATAGTGGGTGGCCAGGGAGACATCTCCCTGGCCACCCATAAAGAATCGTGAATAATTTCTGTAAATTTACAGCACTACGATGAAAATCGGGCACTAACCAGCACTAACGTAGCACAAACGATGGGCGTTTTCAAAAACCGGGTGGCTAAAAGTCGGGTGGCCAGGGAGACACACATAAGGTTCTGGCATAGAATAGAAGGCTGCATACAATAGTTTAGCCTTACACCCGTCCCTCTCCCTATCTTGCACGCTTCAGCTGTAAAGTGAATGTATACCATTGTATTTTCCTTGGAAAGTTACTCTTGGTTGGATTTTCATTGAGGACGCTTCTAGTCCAGTAAAATGTAAGATAATAAATTCCTTTTCAGCTATTCGTTCAAAATTAGCTTATGGCATGCTGATATTAAGCTTAATTCTTTTGGCTCATAATTCTTGTTGGATACAAATATTCTAATTTAGTTAATATTTTCAATATTGATAAATATTCTAAATCAATTTTTTTTAATATCTATAAATTTAATAATGGACTTGTTGAACATCATTAATAAGTTTGGAAAATAATTGGATTGCTAACTAAATTAAAGTCTAGAGCTAGGAAAACTTAAGATTCGTATTATTGTTCTAATCATCTTATGCTTTGGCATAGAATGTAAATCAAGGTTAGAAAGATCCAGTTTGGGTTTCATATTGGCGAATATTGTTTCTAGTATAAAAATATATGGAAATTTTCGTAACTATAATAATACATGATTGTATCAGTAAAATTAACTATGATTAATTTAAGTAATGATGCTATTCTAAATTTAATAGTTTTGGTCGAGTCTCTTTAAAGTATGCGTTATGATGTAGCCTATAAACTCTTTTACATAATAGGTTTTGTTTTCATAAAGTCAAGTTTGATGAACAAATTATACACTTTGTCATTTCATTATTAGGATTTTGTACTTATGGCATAGAACATTAGATATGTAAATGTGGCAATGCTATTGTAGTTTATTCTATCTAGTTCATCATATAGTATTGCCTGTTGCTATGTTAGGATCTATAATATTGCTATAGATCTAGCAGTACGATTTATGAAAACAATAATTATTAAATTTGATATAATGTTTATATCATTCTAATATATACCCTTATATACCATTTTAAAAAGAATATTAGTCTACCAAATAAATATAAAAGAACATTTTCTAATAGGACCTCTCATTTATGCTACCTTTTTCACCTGATCAGCTACCGGTTTTATCTTTTATTGTTGACATATATTTACATATTCCATTTTTGGAAACTCGGGTGCAGCTTGATGGGATCCAGCTAGGAAAAATTATTATATATATATATGAGTATTGTTCAAAAGGTGTCATTCTACCATTTACTTATGTTTTTTGTTATTGTAATGTTGCACGTTCTTCCTTTGGTCCCTTGAAAACGAGGGATGGGTGCAATTTATAATGTAAAATACAAGAGTATATCAATCGCTGCATTTGGGAAGACATCAATTAAATCCCTTTTATATAACTGTCGCAAAATCTCCTGTGAATTGGAAAAGAAACACTATCTTCAATCTGAAGTCCTCTGAGAAAAGAAAAGAGCTGTAATACTCCACTCTTCAAAACTGGTTGCAGATCCTTACAGTAATGGTTTACCAACTCATCAGCGCTTGATTTGAGCTCCTCGTCATTAATTGTTGTAGTTAAACTACAAAGAAACCTAAATGCTGTGGAAACTTCTTTGTAGGAATCATCTTTCTTCTCAAGTTCAATATGAGCTTATCAAAAAACACAGAAATGATGAAATTCTGAAACTATCACGAGATGTTACAATAGTGTAAAGCTCATCTCTTCCATCAGGATACCTTTTGGAACGTTTGGTATCTGTGTAAGTTGGTAACACATGCTTCCTTAGTTCTTTTTCTCTAATTTCCATTTCGTCAAAGACACTTCTTAGATTGGAAACAAATATTTCCAAGGAATTCAGCAATTGAAGAGCAGTTCCTACATCGAGTCCAGTTTTTTTTTGTAGACCCCACCAAATCTTTCCAGAGTGTCATTCCAAAATACAGTTTGAAATGGAATCTTACGCTAAGCAAAGACTTATTGCTTGTAAGTATTGCTTGTATTATAGTAAGTTACACCATTATTTGATTTGAAATTTAGAATTGTCACTAATATAATTTAATATATTTAGGGGGAAATGTGGTCCCTTGGAATGTGAGACCAGGGGCAATTGCTCTCTTTCCCCCCCACCCCTAGACACGGTCCTGCTTCCACACACAACCAAATAATTACTTCCTAAATTAAGTGTGCCATGGATCTTACTCACAGCCCAGGCTAATTACACAATTTTAAAGATAATGTAAGGGGATATTCTAAAGCCCTTGAAAGAAAGACTTTTGATATTGATATGTAATTGAAAAAAGATCTATAAAACAGAGTAAGAAAATTTGTTTGGCAAATTTAAGCAAACTATACTCATTTCCACTGTTCGCGTTATAAGCTAATTATTATTGATGCGCAAAGCAACCTCTACCGAGATTTCTTGTTATCACATTTTGAATTTATCCAAAAATACTTGACCACTTGTTGGATTTTGGTCAAAATAAAGAGATTGGGAAATGGTAATATTCTGTAGTCTGCCACACTTTTTCTAACTATAATATAGAAATGGGACAGAAAAACAAAAACCAATGTTTCTCGTGAAGTGAGAGATAGAATTAATACTTAATAAAAATGTATTCCAAAACATCCTTAAAAACAAATGAGATTGAGCCCATAATACATAACTGCGACTACTAACTTAATAATAAAATGATACATAAAAATGAAGAAACGATCCAAAACATGAATTTAAAAAAATTACCGTGGTACTAGATGTATTTGGTCTAAAAAATAATTTAGATTACAATTTGAAACATTAAAACCTGTAGGTCAAGAGCAATATTCCCTAGAGAAACCGTTAAGTAGCCCATATCCCAATGGTGAGAAGTACGGGAACTAGTTAGAAAAGGAGGAGTGTCACAATAAGAAGGACGGGAACTAGTTAGAAAAGGAGGAGTGTCACAATAAGAAGTACGGGAACTAGTTAGAAAAGGAGGAGTGTCACAATAAGAAGGACGGGAACTAGTTAGAAAAGGAGGAGTGTCACAATAAGAAGGACGGGAACTAGTTAGAAAAGGAGGAGTGTCACAATAAGAAGGACGGGAACTAGTTAGAAAAGGAGGAGTGTCACAATAAGAAGGACGGGAACTAGTTAGAAAAGGAGGAGTGTCAGAATAAGAAGGACGGTAAATAGTTAGAAAAAGAGGAGTGTCACAATGAGAAGGACGGGAACTAGTTAGAAAAGGAGGAGTGTCACAATAAGAAGGACGGGAACTAGTTAGAAAAGGAGGAGTGTCACAATGAGAAGGACGGGAACTAGTTAGAAAAGGAGGAGTGTCACAATAAGAAGGACGGGAACTAGTTAGAAAAGGAGGAGTGTCACAATGAGAAGGACGGGAACTAGTTAGAAAAGGAGGAGTGTCACAATGAGAAGGACGGGAACTAGTTAGAAAAGGAGGAGTGTCACAAT